>DWLH01002413.1:0-10834 GCA_018249795.1 Heliconius telesiphe telesiphe | reverse complement strand
CTTGTTGTTTTGAGTCACATATCGCAATAACTGCAATTGCCAGCCGCCGGCCAGTCACGATGTTAACATCTTCACCTTGTTTTACCATATTTATTGGTTTGATCAAACTTTGACGAAGATGATTGGTAGCAAAATTGTAATATTTTTTTTATTATAATGGCAAGAAGTAGTAGGAAAAGATCTCTCTTCTACTTGTATAGCTACTAATAATTATATATTATTTTATGCTTCCTCCTCAAATTAAAAATATATGATGTTTCTTACAATATTATCATAGAGGCCTACTTTTCAAGAGAGAGCGTAATACAAAAAAAAAGATTCCTTCCAGTTGTCAAATATAGTAAGTATTCATTAAAAGATATCGATTCTATTTAAGAATACATTAATATATATAATTATGATCTTAATAATATTTTTCAAGGTGATTATTTGAATTCAAAACGAACATACCTAACAACTTAATTACGTATGGTAAAGTGTGATTTAAAAGCAGAGAATCGAGTGTTAGCACACTCCATTTTCCGAAAAAATGGGGAACTTTTATGTTAGTAACTAGCTTTAATCTGAATGGTCGTCCGCATGGTCAAATGGAATACCTACGACTTGTGTACGACACGTGATACATTCTACGCTATCATATTGTCTTGGCGAAGCCTTCGATGAAGCAACTATCCAACAGAAAAAAAGAAAACTATTTAAGCCTGTATGATATTAACGCGTTCAAGCCAACAAACTCAGTTTTATAGCATTAATATAGAATAGATATTAGTATTTAGTATGTCTAAGGCAGTAGTCAAGCCGCTGCTATGTAGGTATAACGGAAGTAACGTAATAAAATCCAAAGTAATAAATAAATCTACGTAGAAAAACTACTAGTACTAAGTTTATTAATACAAATTATATATATTACCATTAGTATTACATAAATACTGTGTGCTTAAGCAACAAAAATGTATAATATTGCAGCTGAGCTTAAGAGAAGGGCTAAATGTAAATATTCAACCATATTAGGTTAGAAAATCTCGGTCATTGCTAGCCAAAAACGACGTAAACAGTTAAATGTTCCAGTAAGTTATGGTGGACATAAACACTTTGTAATGGTACTCTATATTACTATAAATACATAATTTTCGAACTTTATTTATTTATGCTTGTTTCGTGTATTGTGTTTCAATATAACAAGAAATTTTAATATTATAAATAACGAATGGAGAATTATTTTCTATCTTCTCATTCATATATTATTATTATTTGTACGAAAATAGAAATAATAACAAAAATCATACTTATTAAACTATGCTCTACTAATATGTACCCACTATCAAATATAATGTAAAATTATTAGCAGGGAAGGAGAAAAGAGGGAACCTAGTGTTACACTCTGTTCCTCACGTTCCACCCAATTTTCGAGAGAATGCGTAATTAATGAAACTCAACATGCGTTTTGTCAACCGAATAGGTACCGAACTCACAGCTGTCGTATTTACAGTTGAGCACAGTGCCGCTGCTCTACGAATGCATCATTTACTTACTTTCTCTTCCACTAAAAAGAGTGAAGGTATACCATCATCACAATAGAACTACAATGTCAAGAACGCTAAGTTCAATAAACGGGGAAAACGGACAGATAAAAACAAACAAAAGATCAATTAGCTAAAACACAATATCGTATGGAGGTACTCGTATTGTATTACAACACAATGCTTAAGAGAGTGTCTGCTGTTGTTTTTAGACGTGGGTATTTTAAATTACGTTCTTATATGCATATTTGAAACATGTACTTAGCGTTTTATATGAAAGATTCATCATTATGGGGGTTTTTTTAAATTAGAAGTTTAAAAATTTTATTATACATATTTAGAAAGCGGAAATTTGTAAAAATCTCCTTACAGAGATGCTTATAATAACAACATATGTGAGTTGTAAGAATATAAAATTTTATATTTTTAAGTCTTATCTATCTTAAAAATGTAACTCAGTGAATTACTTTAGAAATTAAGATAATATATACTTATTTTGTAAAATGAGAGGTTTTACATGTAAAAAAAGATCTTTACAACTGAAAGTAATAATATTATTAGACGATAGACGATAGATTTTCAATAATAGTGTTAAATAAAAGAGGAGATTCGAATCATTTCAAGATACCTTTAGTCAATCTTTAAAAATATTTAAAGTAAAAGATATAATATATTAAGAATATGTTTATAGAGTTTATATATAACAATTTCTTTTATATATAACATTATAATGTTGATTATTAATTAAAACTTATGTTACCTACCTTTCGATGTTTATTTTTATCCACTGCTTTCTTCCAACGTTCCAAATTATTTTCATATACATACTGCATATTGTTTCATGTTATACATCTTTATTATGTAATTGTTATAAAAAAGCATTCTTTTAATATAAATATCGATGGCACTAAGCAACATTCTTCAGAATTTTTACTATAGATTAACATTATTAAGAGATATATTTTATATCTCAGGATTATAACTTATTGCTTGATGAGGTCGATATTACATTATGATTTTTAAATAATCTTCTTTTTTTTTGGTAATAAATAGATATAATTAATATAAAATAACTAAATTGCTTATTAGTATTGACATTTTATTACAAATTTTTATTATTCACTTTGTAAGTACAATACATAACTTACATTAAGTCTGTTTACATGATTTGGTAACGTAAAAAAAAATATTAGTACTATGATATTTAAATAGATGAACTAAACCTAACCTATGACAATTTTGTGTGAAAGTCAAACCAAAACTTATTTTTCTTTTTACATTAAATATCATACATTTTTGGTAAGAACCTTCTGTTCATAAATATCTATATTAAAGCTATCTTGCTAAAGTGACTACACTATAACTATATATACAAGCACACCCATGTTGAATGAAATGCATGGATTACTACGATTTAAATAAAAAAAAAGTTAAAAACCATTACAAAAACAATTCGTGAAATGGTTATTTTTGTTAAAGCCTTTTCTATGTCAAAATAAAAAAAAATAGTCCACACTGCTGAACACTTACAGACTTAGTTACTTATATATTTATATTGTTAACTTGACAAATGCTGTATACAACCTTTTAAAAATATCTATATATAAAATAATAAAATACACTAGGGTATTTAAAAGGCTTTGAGAGAGTGTGAGTATTGCAAATATATCCAAAATCGAAGTTTCAGCATTTCATTCTTTAACCGAATAAACCAACCCAACTAAATACACTAAGTTAATTTTGGCCGTATGGAAATTTCTTACGTTTCCGCAACAGTAGGCGGGAGGGTCGTTAGTCTTTTGGGAAAGAATGAAGGTCTCACTGGTCTTGCGGGTCTGAACACTCGCCTTTCTGTGGTAGTCTTGGGAGATTCTGTAGTAAAGGTTCTTGATAATTTCGTTGTAGATTTCTTTCTGACATCTACTGGCACATTTTGAGCTCTGTTAGCTGAAAATCGCGACTTATTTGGACTAAAACTAGATGTTCTGTTCAATTTTTGAATAGGCCGCGGTGTTATGGTAATTTTTGGCACTGTTCGTTGTGGTGATGCAAATCTAGTAAGATTTGATGCCTTTATAATAGGTCTCCTACCTAAACCATATTTTGCTCTTTTTGCATCTATTGGTGATATTTTAACTGTGCTTGTCTCTTCTGTTGCAGTTTCAGTTGTTGATATTTCAGTTGTTGTTTGTATGGCAGGCAGTTCTGTTGTTTGGACGATTTCAGATTGATGTTGGGAATTTGATACTGGAATCATTGTTAGTAATTCCACAATTGGACTGATGGACATGGTGTTTTCTGTCGGTGATGTAACTGTACTCGGCAGTTCCGTTGTTGAAGACGCTATTTCTACAATCGATTTTGTAGTCGGTATTACAGATTCTTTAACAGATTTAGGTGATTGTTCCAATATTGATACACTAATTGGTTGTCTTACAGTAGTTTCATCGACAGAAGGTCCTTGAAACTCTCTCCCTTTGGCAAAAGTGACAATTTTCCTAGCTGTTTGAGGTATCAATATTTTTAATTTCACAAAACTTGCCTCTTCTTCTTGCGTAGGAATAGGAGCAGAATATACAACAAATGGCTTATTATCTTTAATCTCTTTGACTTTTCGAGGCAAAGGATTTTCTGTTTTAAATAGTGCCTCTAAAGGCAGAGTTGAGGGATTTGTTAATATAGCGTGAGGCGCAGCTGTGTTAAAAATATTTATTGCTCCATTTTTCTTAGATTTTTCATTTTCATAAGCTGCTGGAATAAATTGCCACTGTGGATATGATTCGTCGTCTCCAGATTTGTTATTTTTCTTATCATCATTAATATAGCTCAAAAAATCATCATTTGGTATGTGTTCTACTTGTTCTTTATCAGTTTGTTTTGTTGGGCTGGGAAGTCTATTAATATGACGATAAGCTTCATTCATGCTTTCTGAAGCAATTAAGTTTTCTTTGGGTATATCAGAATAATCGACTAAAGCTCTTGCATTTCGTGCCTCATCAATACGAATAGGATTGTGTGGAGGATTTTCTACGGGGTATATATGTCCATACTTTGTCAAATAAATAGGTATTTCATCTTCGACTATTTTTATTAGACTAAATCTACTGACTTCACCTATTTTATCTACTGTTGGTTTCTTTTCTACTTTAATTTTACCTTCTTCTATTAAAGTAGTTTCGTTGTTTTTGTTCAATCGATGTTTTTCTGATTTTGATGAAACTTCCACGACTCTACTTATAGAAAACAATTTGTTAAATTGCGTTTTTACAATAGGCGATACAGGTGCAATACTTGCAGCTGTTGTTTCTTGCCAGGTTTCCGTTATATCTTCAGATATATTTTCAGTTTTTCTTGTAGTAGGTGTATCTGTAGCAGCTTCAGTAGCTGTGTCTATTTCTGTTTGTAAATTAACTGTTAAATCTTGGGTATTTGGGTACGTTGTGTATTCTAGGTAATCATCAGTGCTATTATCTATTTCCATTTCTGTAGTTATCGTTTGTATCTCATCGACACCTGTTGATATTGCATCGTTGGAAATATCTGAAGAAACAGTTGTAGTTATTTCGGACATTGAAAGGTAGTCATCATCTTGTGTGGTTGATTCATCGTTTATTTTTGAAATGGGAACTACAGTATTGTTGCTTTCTAGTTTAGTTTCATTATTTTCAAATTGTTTTGTTGAGTTCTTAGAGCTCCCATTTAGTGACGATTTTAGTATATTATATCCAATAGGTACATTTTGGACACGTTTTTTTGTATCATTAACAACTTTATTTCCAGAAAATCTGTTATATGTGATAGTTTTATTTTGACTATTTCCAAATGATTGCTTTGGTATCTCAGTTGTGGATGTAGAAGTTCTAAAAGTATTTGAATTAACCACATATGGTTTGAATGACGGTTTCTTAGACGTAGGCTTGAATCTCACTGGACGTTCCTCTTCTTCATATATTTCTTCCTCGGGTATTTCTTCTTCATCTTCATTACCGACTTCTTCCTCTACATCTAAGTCTTCATATTCTTCAGAATCTGGTCTTCTGGTGAATAATTTATTCGGTGGGACGAAAGAAAATGGACTTTCAGGTTCTTCTTCAAGAATTTCTTCATCAGAATATTCTTCTTCCTCATCTACTGGTTGCTTTGGAGTCGTTCGTGCAGGAGGATAAGTTCGTCTTGTAAAAGTTCTAGAAAATAAAGGTCTTTTTGTAGTTCCACGGCTAAATATACCAGGCCTTTCAACCGTAGCAGGGCTTGTGTATGCTCCGGGATTATATTTTCTACTAAAGGTTCTACTACTTGACGGTGTAGACTCAGTTGTGGATGTGAAGAGTCTTTTAGGTGGTCTATATGGAGACCTTGACCTTGGTGATGGTGAAGTTAATTGAGTTGTACTTGTGGTAGTCGTTTCAATCATTATTTCTGTTTCAGTACCAGAAATTTCAGTAGAAGATTCTTCCTTGCTTGTATGAAGACCTTGCTCGTCAGATGAAGATGCAAGACTCATTCCTGTTGTATTGTTTTCTGGGAGTAAGTTTCCTTCTTCTACGCTAATCTGCACAGTTTCCATATTTGTTTTTAAGTCAGTATCAGCATTTTCATTGTTTTCAGAAAAAAAATCTCCTTTCAAACGATCATTTTCTTCCTTTTTCGGATCTGTGTCAGTTTCTGACAGTAATATTCCGTCTGTCTTAACTATAACATCTATATTTTCTTGTTTTTCTTCACTTTCACTTAATGTAGAAATATTGCGTTTGTTTTCTTCTTCTTTATTTTCGTTATCATTTATGTTAGAATTTACAATTATATCTTTTTGAATTATTAAGTTTGGAGTAGTTTCTTTTAATATTTCAGTTACGGGTATTATTATTTCTTCATAATTTTCTTTTTCAGTTGATGTTATGTACTCTTCTGTAGGTATAACTATTGTTGTTGTTCGAGTTTTTTCACCATAGTTAATGAGATCTTTTGGAGCATCCTTAAAACCTGCATTTACTAAGCCAAGTAGTTTGGTGGTGATATCAATTTCTTCTTCATGAGTCTTTATTTTTTTTCTTACAATTTTACGTATTCTGGTCACAGAAGGAGTAGTCGTTTCTAAAATTTCAGGAATAAAAGCTTCAGTTGTAGATGTGGTGGGTCGTCTACGAATAACTCTAAATTTTTTTTTACCATTTCTCTCAGGGCTTGCTTCACTGCTGGGAATACTTTCAATAATTTCGTCAGATGTACTTTGTTTCTTCTCATCCGCTTCTTCTTCATTATGTTCCTTAACAGCTATAGCACTTTCAGATAAATTAATATCATCATTTTTGTCATCTAATTCGTCATCATCATTTTCTAGAGGTAGTGACTGGGTCGTAGATTGACTTTGTGTAAATGGTAATTTTCGAGCTTGTAATATTGGTGAAGATGTTGAAACAACGTTTCTAGATCTACCAAATGTAAGACGAGGGCGTGCTCTTGGAGTTGCTGATGTATTTTCACCATTTATATTATTTTCTGTTTTTGCAACTGTTATTGTACTTCTAGCAAAAGGACGAGGTGAAAATCTGGCGAGTGTTGGACGACGTTTGTCAACAGGTGAGTCTGTTGTTTTACTAATAGCAACAGTTGTAAAAGTTGAGAATCTGCCACGTCCTCTAGGTAAGATATTCGGTCGTCTTTCATCAATTGTAGTAGCGGATACTTCACTATCTATTGCTTTATCGGCCACCGTAGATACCTTACCAAGGAATCTTTCGTTACTTTCAACGTCTTCATCGTAAAAATCAATGATTTCTGATGTTTCTGCCTCGACAGGAGTAAGTGATACTTCGTCGCTATTAAATTGAGGTCTCAATTGACCTCTAGATACTTGGGATGCAGCAGCCGGTACGGAATCCTCAACACGTGATATACGGAATTTACTCCTAAATCGTTTAACCACACCGCTATTATCACTTGCTCTGACTCCGCCTATCTCGCGACTGTCGGGTGTAGTTGATCTAATTTTTCGCGAACTTTCGACCGATTCGTTAGATTCAGATATTTCGTTGGGTTGGGATAAAGGTCTACGTCTGCGAATGAATGAATAATTCCTAGAACTCACCTGTGTGCTTGTTGTTGGTGCTTCAGTACTAGTCGTTTGTATTGTT
The DNA here is from genome assembly GCA_018249795.1 of Heliconius telesiphe telesiphe. Classification (NCBI taxonomy): domain Eukaryota; kingdom Metazoa; phylum Arthropoda; class Insecta; order Lepidoptera; family Nymphalidae; genus Heliconius; species Heliconius telesiphe. The sequence goes on along the minus strand of DWLH01002413.1, from coordinate 3,180 downwards.
GATCCTCGACGTCTTATTAGCGGTCTTCTAGTTGATGAAGCTGATGTTGTTTGTGTAGTCGATGAGAGGGTCGTTACGGTAGTAGAAGTGGTCGTCGTTTCGGCTTCAGTCGTTTGTATAGCGGGTTCAGGTTCAGGACTTCGATTATCTGAATTTGGTTCGTTTAATAAGGAGGAAATTTGAACTGATAAAACAGTAGTGGGCTCCGGACTACTCAGTTCTGGTTCTGGGGGGAGAGTGGCGCGAGCTCTTAAAATTGAATTGTACTGTGGTTCATTTGATTGTGACGTTATTTCTCTTTCTAATACGGATTCTTGGGATTCTTTATCTTCTTCTTCTTCGTCTGACGATTGATATCTGTAAAAATTCGACATCAGTATTAGTATTTATTTCCATACAGTGAAATCATTTGTTTATTAAACGTAACATAAATAAATACGTACTGCACAGTAGTTGCTTCAGTTGTGGGTCTCGATCTCCTAATTGTGACGTATTCTGGAATGTTCTCTCGTCGTGCACTCCCTATATCAAGAGAATTTGGTGATTCCGCAACCGCCACGTACGGTTCTATACGTTCAAATAAAGCGTTCCTGGAAAAAAAAGAATATTTTAGTTAATATTACAACTTATATTTCCATGTTTTCTTTATTAAAAGAAGAGCCAACTTCGACACCAATCTCTTGGTGTTGTTTCAATTTTTCACACACAGGTTTTCTTAACAATTTTTTGTAATAGTGAATTTTCTGTTTTTTTTTATAAAATTATAAACAAAAATCATGAGGATTATGAAATTCATTTACTAAAATAAATTTATAGTTGTTACCTAGAAACATCAGGGGTTTCAGTACCAGCTGTAGTCGGTCTAGACCGTCTAATGTTCACATATTGTAATGGCTTTGCTGTACTTCCCAAACTGGATGATTGTTGTCTTGGAACTTCTCTAGATCTTGGCACTTGTATATCTTCTTCAGATGATTCCTCTTCTTCTTCTTCCTCACTGTCTACGGACAGTGGTGTGGTTGATGACGTTGTTCTTGAGCGATTGATTGTTACGTATCTGTGTAATTATTATTATTTAAATTATAAATACAAAATTACATGATGACAAAAGTAGTTGGTTCTAATATAATTTTGAAGATATTTTTATAACGTAATAAAAACACAACAAAATATGGTGTTTAATTCCGCTGCTTAGCGGACGATTTGAATAAATTATATTATTTATGTCGAGATTTTTTTAAATGTAATTTATTTAATTGGTTTTATTCAATTTGACATTGACAGTTTTTAATTAGAACAAGAAAATAATTTAAAACAGAACTCACTGTGGTCTTTCCTTCCTCAGTAGCCTATTCTTATCAGGTGTGGCTTCGAGTCCCTCGTTCTGTGGACCACGACGACTGTTTTGAAAGGAACCTTCCGTGATACTGTTGCTAGATCTACTTTCTGTCCCACTGTTAGTTCCAAATCTGTTAAAAAATACTTATCAATGTTTTTTTTCAATTGTGTATAAATTGCGCGATTATATGAGATATTGGCCAAAAAATAATATTTTTAAATATGACTAATAATTTTATACTAGGTTCCCTCTGCCTACCCTGTTGAGTGCGGAATACAGCGTGAAGGTGAAAAAATTATATAATTATTGATTAAAATACGGAAAAATAAATATAAGGTATCATTGTAAATAACTTAAAAGCCAATTAAATGTTACACCACACCTAGAAGAGCTTTCGTTGCTACAGCTATAGTTTGTTATAAGACCATATATTTAACAGATAATTTATATATGATAAATTAATTATTATCTTAAAATTTTTCGGCAAAGGACTTCTTATAGTCCATTAATGTATTCAAATTAATACGTTATTGTAAATTAATATAAAATAACAATCTTGATGTAAGATAATCTGAACAAATATTTGAACCGCATTTTTTATCAAATATTCATACTATATGGAAATCGAATCCATATTCTCCATCATATACATCATAATCATCAGATCCACTAATTAGTATACATTAGTAACCATACCTGTTCTTTCCTCTAGTTCTCTCCAACACTTTTTGGTACAATTTCTTATTGAAAGAAGAAGGTGTCGTTGAGGCGCCACCTGTTGTTCCTGAACTTGAGGACGTTTCAGAAAGTTTCAATTGTTTTTCTAATTGTTCCACACCACCTGCAGAAAAGAAGTTAGACTTTAGATGTTGTATAAACGAATTTAAATAAAGGATTTGAACTCATTACTATTGGAAACTATTTACTTAAATCAAGTAAACTACATGGATGATGATTTTGTTATTTGTATTGTAAGAAGATACTTACAAATAATTTCAAGCATTAAACCCAAAAATTTAACTAGATTGATTACGCAGAATGAATATTTAATGAAACAAAATCAGTTACCTTTTTTAAACTATGTTATATGCTTTAAAGTTTAAGTATAAAGGGATACTTTGTTATATTCATATATTTTATACTAAATGTATTTTGTGGTGTAAAAAAATATAATTTTAGAATTGAAAATAGTAATAAAAAATAACGAATAACTAACCAACTTTCTTAATAAGATCGATTAGTTCCTTAATAACTTTAGGATCTTCTGCTTCAACGTCTGCTACTTCTTCTGCTATCTCCTCTTCTTCTTCTTCACTTAACTATAATTTACAATTCAATTAATATTTAAATAATTCTTAAAATAATAAAATGCTTATCAGTCATTTATTTTTAGCACTTTCTATGTAATATATATATATATATATATATATATATAAATTTGAACGTAGCGGGAATCGACCCCGCGCCTCCTGGATTTCGATTCGAGTCCCGCTACGTTCAAACTTTTATACGTTTTCTAAATAAGTATAGTTTGTTTGTTTAAATATGTAAAGATAAAACGAATACTTAAAACTTATTTTGCTCACCTCTGGTTCAGGAGTAGTAGTAGTTGTAGTGGTCGTAGTAGTAGACGTCCTGAACAACAAGGAACTTCTAGAAGTGAGTCTGATCGGTCGTCTAGTTGTCGTCGTTGTTGTGGTGGTAGGTGTGGTTGTTGTTACTGTTGTTTTTGCTGTGGTCGATTTGGTTGGCGCTTTTGTGGTCGCTGTTGCTTTCTTGCATAGAACGTTACGGGCGAAGTCGCAGGAGTCGGCCGCTTTGTTGAAGTAGAGACCTGTAAA
>DWLH01002412.1:0-10835 GCA_018249795.1 Heliconius telesiphe telesiphe | reverse complement strand
TTTTTCAAGTACTTTTAATATTGAGGTCTGTAGTTTGAAATGTTTACTTCGACTTTAAAAAGGTCAACATATTTAAGAAGCAGTATGAATAAATGCTTTCTACTATATATTTTGTTTTGAGTTTTCTCTTATTTTTTTCTTTTATTCGGGTCACGTAACGTTCATACAAAGTGGTATATCGTATTGATACCTATTATTTAAGTCATATGTGGTTTTGATTTATAAGTATTTGTATAAAAATTGTTATGAAGCAGTTTCTACAGTATAATATGAGGCCAGTCGTGACGCAGGGGCACAAGTGTGTGTATGTGTGTTGTGGGTTCGATTCCCACTTGAAGTGAAATATATATTAAAATGTATATTTTTAATTCTTTGCTCTATTGTCGAGGCAAAGCGCGGCGTTGAGTTCCCCGTTCAACACGCAACGCCTCCAGAATTTGACGGAAAATGGGGAACGGAGAGTCTTATCACTAGGTTTCCTCTGCCTACTCTGCTGTGTACGGGATATAGCGTGAAGCTGAACAATAACTTCTTCTACAACAATAATTCTTTTGTTCATTTTGACACAAAATGTAAACAAACTCAAAATTCTCCTAAATATTTGAGAAAAACGAATGAATAAGCACTCTGTGGAATAATGCTCGTTCAGAAATGAATTGGCAATCAAAAACTAGGATTATTTAATTCAATAAATTATTTATTCAAATGGAAAAATGAAGTTCGACATTAAATTATGTAAGTTTTCAGTGATCGTAATAATAGCATGCATCTAGCAGGGAAGGCAGAGTGGGAACCTAGTATAAAGTATAGCGTCTCCAACTTTCAGCAGATTTTTTTACGCATGGCGTGTTGAGTGTCGGAGATCAACGCCGCGCTTTTCTCGATACTAAAGCCAATATTTAAAAATTTAAGACTTTATTACTAAGATTTTTTTACTTATTATTCTTATAAACAATGAATTCAATAAAAAAAATCTTACAATCTGATGAAATATGTAATGCGCTAAAATATCTCAGTCATGTAAAAAATAAGCTTCTTATGGAAAGAAAGGTGTATGTACATAATATTTGTTTGTCATCATAAGGATAGATTTCAATATTGACACAAGATATGTTGTTTGATTGAATAACGGCATCAAAAGCAAATATAACAATATAAGGAATAATATTATATTAGTAATATCTCAGGGTATTCGACGTACAACACGTAATTTAGCTCGAATCAATATCTTAGTATTGGAAACAGGTAAATACTCGCTAAAATATTTCGTCTTTAGATGTTCTTTATTTGCTTTACGCATGATAAATAATAGAACCTAATGCTAAGAGTAGGGGAAATAAGGTAGAGGAGAACGGAGTGTCCTAGGTTTCCGGGGTCCCTCTGCTATGTCCGGGATACATTGTGAAATTAAAATATTTTCATTTAAAAAATATTTCAATATGATCATTTCACCAAGTGGAAATCGGTACATAATTAAATCAGTTCATAAACAAAAAAGTTGTATCTATATAACGTTTTTTTTGGAAGATTTTAGTTCAAAATTGCTATAAAAATATTGATGACATAGTATTTTTAAACACAAATGAGTATATGTTCGATGATTACGGGTTCACTTCCAATTCGTTGTATATTTCATATACACCAAATACCTCGTTTAAGGCCATTGAGGCGCAGTGGGACAGCGTGTGACTGTGACTGTACACGCGACGATTGTGGACGATATCGAATTGGAAGGAATGTATCATTTAATATTTTTAATACCTCGCTCTAGCAACAAGATAAACCGCGGCGTTGAGTTCCGCTACTCAACATGCAATGTCTCAAACTACTCATTTCAGCCGTTTTGTTAAGCAAAATTTAATTTTCGTGTACTCTTTAAGGTTAGAAGAAAGATTAATATGTCACACGGTTTCTTTACACTCTTTTTGAGATTTATTAATAATATTTACTTTACATTCACCAGATAGTGTAGTCGGCTTACATAAAAGATTAGGAAGCCGAGAGGTGCTCAAATGGAACTGTTTATAAAAAGATAGATAAAAAGGAACTTCATTCATAACTTGTTTGACGTAAATTAAATACTTACATGAAATTTAAAAAGTTTGAGTATCTACGTCATTCTCATTAAATTTAACGAAGTAACCATTAAATAGGGGGGAAGAAACGTCGCAATCCCTCGCTATGGTAAATGGGAATGGGGAACGGACTGTCTTAATACTAGGTTTCCAGGTCTCCTCTGAATTTACACGGAATAAAGCAAGAAGCGAAAAATGACAAAAATAATAACATAACATAAAATATTCACTTAAATCTCAGCTTAAGCAAACACGTGTATATGATATTTATGAAGCCTGCCTACGGTACTCTACGTAAAGAAGTCATAATTAAGAAAATAAAAATTAGGTCGGAATTAAAACTAGTTTTTAATTTGACTGCAGCTCTTTCACTGAATAGGTGAAGTTAAAGCAGTAAATTGAGAAGATTTAACAGTGACTAAGAACTATATTGTCCGTTCAGTGTAATTAACAACGATCCTCTTATATTACGACGAGCTCGCTTGTTTATTGTACGTGTACTGTACGTCCATTAGAAATATAATATCTAATTAGACTTTTATCTAATCACATTTTTCTAGAGTTTAATAATGTATACAATTGTGTTGAACATAATAGTGCTTTTTGTTCTAATAATTACCATTTATTTCTTACTTTTTCAGCTTCACGCTGTATCCCGCACATAGCAGGGTAGGCAGAGGGAGCCTAGTGTTAAGACACTCCGCTCCCAACTTTCCGTTTAATTCTGGCGGAGTGTTGGAATTCAATGCCTCACTTTGCCTTGACACCAGAGTGAAGAAATGATTATATTACTAAATAATAGTTCAAGTCCCCGAATGAGAATGAAACTCGCAACCGTCTCGTTTGCATAGTTACATATTTGTGCCACTGCGCCACGACGGGCCCTAGATATATATGTTTAAAACATTAATATTTTTCCGGGATTAAGAAAGACTAAACGCGAGTCTACGTTGAAATTCCAACACGCAATATCTCAATAGAAGATAAAAATGGAGAGCAAAATGTTTTAACATTTACTTCTTCTTGCCAGAAACTGTAATTATTATCTGTGCAAGCAGCTGACGTCACAAAGTAGGAAATTATAAAATGTTGTTCACGCAGCGAAGATGTTTGTAAGAAATGTAGGTACTTCTTGTTCTAACTAAACACAAAGAGGAAATATATTTGTATATTGACTATATACCTAAGCATCAAAGGTCAAAGCGTGGCGTTCAGTTCCGCGGCTCAACACGCCATACCTCGAAAATTCGTTGGAAAATTATGTTTTAAGTGCTCGGAGTGTCCTTAACACTAGGATCCCTCTGCCTACCTTGTTGTATGCGGGATACAGAGTGAAGCTGAAAAAATATATACCATCCTAGAAGTTAATACAACTGATAATGTAGTTATTATGTAGATAAATCACATTTAATCTAAATCACATTTTAACCAAGTATATCTAACTACTGGAAAAAGGCTTTTGAATTTGGCTTCCAGTAAGCTTGTAGTTTGTATTTGGGACTGGTCTTTAGCACTACTTTATAGTACAGAGGCCGTTGTGGCCCAGGGATACATCAATGTTACTGTAACGCGACACTTGTGGGTTCGATCCCCACTCGAGGAAATGGATTATTATTTATTAATATTTTCATTTCTTCGCACTGGCACTAAGGCCAAACCCCGATGTTGTGTTCCACCACGCATTTCCTTGGAAATTTGGCAGAAAGTGGGGAACAAAGTTAAGAGCTAGGTTCCCTTTGCCAACCCTGAAGTGTGCGGGATACAGCGTGAAGCTAATTTTATTTTTACTTCGATTTTATTTTAACATTCATATACATACGTGTGTAACATTTGAATATCGATACAATTTGATATTTGATTACAGATTTCTCTTTTTATTTCAGTATCTGAGAGCCGCTAACGAAGAGTCTATCAATAGAGGTAAGTTGTGGGCGTCAGTGAGAGCTATCCATTTTGTGTCGACGACCGTAACTCACTAACAGTGTGTAATTACTACTGTACTTATTTTTGGTATATTAGGAATATTATTTTGTGTTGGGTTTTCACATTAAAAATGTTATAAGTTTTAGAAAATGTAGGCTTTTTCTTTCAGATTGTAGGTTTCTTTTGAACAGACACTTGCCAAATTACAATAGTGAAAACTTTAAATAAGTCGGTTCAGCCGTTTCTGAGCTTAGTATGTTCAAATGCGCAGACGAATAGACAAAACAGAAAAAAATTAAAAAATCGTTATTGTTAGTTTTATCACGTTATTAAATACCATCAATAACACTGTTAGCGTTTCTTATATATATCTTCCATATATAGACACCGATCGGTTATGATTTTGTTATAAAGATATAGATGGTTTACGCGTAGAGTAGGCTTGATTTCATCTGTCAAGACTTCATATCAATTTCTAGACGTAAATACCTAAAGGCTGGTAAATTTTGTATGAAAAAGTTATAATATTCCTAGACTGAGCGAGTTGAACAATAATTAAATAAGCCGGAGTTATGCGCAGAATAAGAAATAAACTACAGGAACCTGAATATTAATTAATAGAAATTGTCAAGTATTTATCATAATTAAGACGACGTTTCAAAAGTTTTGGTATTTTCCGGTCAGTGTTTCAAATCAGCTTCACGCTGTATCCCGCACACAGCAGGGTAGGCACAGGGAATTTAGTGTTATGTCACTCCGTTTCCCGCTTTCTGCCGAAATCTGAAAAATTGGGCAAGGCAAGGTATTGCGTGTTGAGTGGCAGGATTCAACGCCGCGCTTTGCCTCTACACCAGAGCGAAGAAATGGAAATATACATTTAAGTAAATATTTCATCTCCTCGAGTCGGGATCGAACCCACAACCAGTCGATTTTATAGTTACACTTTGTGCCCCTGCGCCACGACTGGTCTCACAGTCACAGTGACAGTGTTTCAATATTTTTATTACTTTTATCCATTAAAATCCGTTACCAATAAAATCCAAGTTAATAATGGAAAGCGCATTTAAACCGGACCAGTGGTTTTGGAAATAAATGCTAACATATTGTAATAGTTACATTTTAATTCACGTCCCCTGACTCTTTAACAATAAATAAATAAGAATGTGAAATTAAAATAGTAATTATTTCTTGTTTCAGTTTTTCTGTATTCGCAGTTTTACTTCTTTGTATGGGAAGACTCAATAAAATGAATGTTTAAATGACTCGTTTATACTGGGCCCTCTATGAGAGGGCCCAGTATAAACGAGTCATTTATCTCCTGCCCTAGAAATGAGTCTCCTGGGCATTAAGTTCTTGAATAATAATTTAAATATTGTATGTTTATATGGTTGGACGTACATTTATATTTTTTTAAGTCCAGTGACAGGTTGTGGGTTCAATTCTCACTCAAAGAAATGAAATATTGAATATTTTCATTTTCCTCGCTCTGGTAATGATACAAAGCGCGACGTTGTGTTACATTCAACACGCAACGCCTCCATAATACGGCGGTAAATGATGAATGGAACTGTCTTAATGGGACACTAGGTTACACTGGGCTCCCAGGTTCCCACTTTCTACCCTGTTATTTGCGGGATACAAAAAACAAATAATTACTTTTCAGATTTAAAAGTTTTCAATTATAATATTTATACTAAGTTATTTTAATATCACAAATGATTATGACACTGTGAAAATTCGAATATGAAGGCTCGAATTCGTTTTAATATCGAAATATCGAAAAATACACGAGCAAAGATGTTTCATTCAAAATGGAAGAGCTCTTGTTATTACTTTTTGTTACGACGTAAAGGTCATCTGGTAATATAATATCAAGAGTTTTGGAAAAGTATATATTTATAAATTGCTTTTTTTTAAGTATGTGTTTTTAAGTAAGTATGTCTACTCAAGTTAATAAGTTTAAATGTTCTCTTTCTTAACCAATTCTTATAAGAAAAAATAAAAATATACCTTTAAAGAAGCCGGCTTTTGAGTTCCGCCACTCAACAGGACAACTCAACAGTGTCTCGAAATCGGGAGGGAAGTGGAGAATGGTTCATATCTAGATTGTTTCAGTGTTCCCTGCTAAATTTGAAATAAATTACGAAGAAGAAAAAAAAAAGAAAAGATATTAATATTCCCCCTATTTTAGATTTCAAAACACATAATATATCCAAAAAGATATATTCAATAAAGTGTATTCTTAGCAATTACATTAAAAATAATATTCCAATAAAGCTACAACAATATATTGTTAGTGAAGTGTTAACCTGACTCTGTCTCGTCAAGATAAAATATCATAATAATGAGCCGCATTCTTCACGCTGACGAGCTCATTCATGTAGAGATGCCTTTTAGATGCATCGACGGGTGCATCAAAGTCCGTGGACTTTAACAGTTTTTTTCTTGTGCTACTTCAGTAATTTTTATCATATTTAAGAAGATATATTCATTTCAACTTTTTTTAACTTCACTTTGCTAGGTAGGCAGAGGGAACCTAGGAACCTAGTGTTAAGAGATTTATTCCTCAGGTTCAGCCGGCTGGAGGCAATGTGTATTAAATAGTGGAAGCGGTTCTGCCTCTTTTCAGAGCGAAGAAATGAAAATATTAAATATTTCATTTTCTTGAGTGGGAATCCAGTCCACAACCTGTCGCTCTTACAGCCACACGCTTGTGCTATGGCGCCACGACTGGGCTGACTAATATAATGTACAAGGATATACCGCAACATAAACTTACACATGGAATGACATAAACAGTCTGTTTACTACTACTATACATTGTAGATGTATAGAGTCTTATATTTATTATTCAAATAAAATGCAAGCGCGTTGTGCATGTTACACAAGTCGTGATGGCGTGGAATGACAACAACGCTGGCTGCACTTTCCGAGTGGCTATTTCGACTCTTAAGCTCGCTTTTATAGCGCCAGAAAATACGGAACATATAAATGTAAGTTTTCTACGTCATTTGGTTCATAAAAACTCTAAATAAAAAGTTCAAGAAATTAATTATTCCTTATCATTAATGTATTGTTTTTGTATTTGAGCAAACTCCATATTATATTTGCCATTACGAGAAGTAATGAGTACAGAATACAGCAAATTCAGAAATGAAAATGTATGTAATAGTTAAGTAAATTTACTTCCTCTCGCTTAATAAATACATAGCGTTGCTGCACTTTACACTGTGTAATTACTACTGCCCCGAATATGAACTTGCGTCCCCAAAGTGTCGTCTCTGGAGAAATTATTTTTTTTCCAATTTGGGGCAAGTCGAGCAAATAGAAGATAAAGCAAATGTATCTTTGTAATTACACATTTCTGCTTGCGCGGGGTTAAATGTATGGTTTTATTCATTGTTACATACCACGACGTCATTCTGGCATAGTTGGTGACGACTGTTCACACGATGGTTGCAGATTTGATTTCCATTGGATGGAATGTTTATATTCCCATCAGTCTGGTGAGGCAAAGCTGGAAAATGCTGAAAATTATATACAGAACGGAATCACAAATTAAATAATCACGCTGTATCCCGCATACAGCAGGGTTTGCAGAGGGAACCTAGTGTTACGACACTTACTTCCCCACTTTTTTATTGATAAGTTGAGATTCTGCTACTAGAAATATCTGAATTATAATTATCTTTATTTTTTCTTCACCTTTTTTATCCCGCATACAATAGAATAGACGGAGAGGACTTACTTATAATACCCTCTGGTCTCCACTTTTACTTTTAATAAAAACTATATTGACCTAAAAAAAATAATACAGTGATAAGTTTTGATGACAATGTGACATACGAAGGCATCTAATTATTGTTGTTGCTTTAAAACAACACAAACTAGACAAGTTATTAATTAATCGACTTCATTATACTATTTTCATTACTAGGACTAATTGGATTCCACCTTCTTTTTTTATTCTACAACATCAATCGTTTCTTTTATTTTTTTATTAAACAAATAAAAAATAATACATTAAGCCCTATTTTTGTTTCTTTTGAACATATGTGTGTGTAATTGTGTTAGTGTGCGAGGACGCTGGTACTCTAAATAGGCTTACAGCTATGAAAGAAGTAAAAAATGACTTCTTTCTCTTCCTACTTTGTGAAATTGTCATTGTAGCGAAGTGGGACAGTATTCAACTATAGGTGATGGTTACAGATTCAACTCCATTCAAAGATGTGAATTACTTTCGATTCTCGATTCTGCAAAGATAAAAGATGACGTGGAATATCAGCACTCTACAGGTATTTTCTCAAATGGGGGGAAAAGTGAAAAATTAAGTATCTTGACACTAGTGTCTAGTAGTTGACCGTGCTAATGTGACGTACAGCACGTCTTACAGACACAACGTGAAGCTGAAAAACAGGACATTATCAATGTTAAATAAAAAAATGTACTTGATAAAATGCCGGAATGAAGTAAAAATTAAAAATAGACTTAATTAACAAAGCAGCAAAAACAGTAAAGTATTTCGTCATTTGGAGACTCAGGCTTATGAATATTAATATAATTTTTAAAAGAAAACAAAAAAGACTTAATTAGTGAGATTTATTTGAATGTTATCTTCGTTATAACCAGACCGTCCCTGGTCTCCACTCTACGTTCGTGAAATAAAAACCCTTCTGTTTGACTTGTACTAATAACCTGATAAATGCGGAATATCGCGACCGAAAATCAATTGTTTCAATAAAATGCTGATTACTAAAATACTGTACATATTATACTTATAGATTTCACCGAAACAAAGAAAAAGAATAGCTAGTTAATCTTATAAAATCCTTTTTCTATTACATACATCCAGCAAAAATTCTTTGTAAATATTTCACACAGACTCAATTATCTCTCTGAGCGTATTATTTTAAACTTTTACAATTCACTTTGCACCCAGATTACTCTGCTCTAGTTCAATTAAGTAACAATGTCTTCTTATTTTACAATGATACAATTTCTTTATTTAAACGTTATTTTCATTATTTTTTAACTATTTTATTTATAAACTAATCCACGAGAGATTCATATTAATTTTAAATTTGTATGTGAGCAGTACAAAAGTATAAAAAAAATACTTTGCGAACTTTGACAGGCGTGTCTATCTGTAATGTTTTTTGGATGTTTTATTTCACTTGTACTGCAAGTTCTTACTACTTGGAAATTATCATAATTTCAGAAATGCGGAGAATGCTCTATAGATCTTAATAAAGCCAAATAAAGTTATAAAACTTAAGTTTCGATCCCCACTCGAGGTTATGAATTATTTACTTAAATTTATATTTTCATTTCTTGCCTCTGGTGCCGAGGTAAAGTACGGCGTTAAGTTCCGCCAGTGAACACGCAATACCTGGAGCAATTCAGCGTCCTTATACTGGGTTCCCCTTGCCTATCCTGCTGTGTGCGGGATGCAGCGTGAAGTTGAAAATAAAGGAATACTATAAAACTCCGTTTTTTTATTTGATACAAGCGGACCTCTAAAATTTATATTGATGAACGTTGTATGCTTTCTTTTAATTCTAAACTGCTTGAATAAATTTCACGTAATTGCTTATGTAAGAAGAAATATATACATATTATTAAATGTTTTCTTCATCTGGTTATCAACAAAAAATATAGATTTTCGTTATATTTCTATATAGATAGGTGGAAAATACAAAACTGAGAAATGAACCTATATATTATACTCTTCATCAACCTTCTACAATGAGAAAGGAAAAAAAGAAAAGTACTAATTTTTTCCTATACTTTCACGCTTTCTGAATCTTTATTCTTGAAAATAAATATTTAACAGATTTTATATACTCAATAGATCTTATCCAATAGCCCATACATTAGAAGCACTTTTATCCGTTTATCTAACATCTTGTTATCTGCATAAGCTTTATAAGACCCAAAATGTCTAGATAGTTTGAAATAATTTATAATGATACTTTTATTTTATTTTTAGAATGTTTCCGCTTTTTTTAATAATATATTTTTAAATATTTTAATTTGTATCTACTTATAGTTCATTTTCGATACAAGTGATGAGATTTTACATGTAGATACGTAATGTAAAACAAGAATGACAAAATGACACTATTGTGGCGCAATGGAAAAGTGCTTAGATGTGCAAGTGAAGATCCTTCTGAAGCCGGTTCCAATTCCTGTACGGTAACATTCCGAAGTTAGTGCCTGTTAAATTCGAGCACGAAGGTAGTGATATGTGACACTACCCTTAAACTATGTTTATAACGCAAACAGAACAGAGATATATAGAGGTACAAAAAAATAATGTTAATTCCAATGCTCCTCGTACCAGCAAAAGTGTTACTAAGTTCTATATAAGTAGCATTTAAATTGGCAAGATGTATACACTTCTTATTAAAGTTGGTTGAAAGTTTCAAGCCGGAAGGATATAGTTTAGTTGTGTAGGTACTGCATTTATTTTATATACTACTAGCGACCCGCTCGCGGCTTCGCCCGCTTTAACTACTGAATTATTCATGTAATGTACCTATGTTTGCAAAACACTTAAGATTACTAATGTGAAAATTATTTAACCCTTAATGCAACCGGCATTTTCGTAGTTCCAATAAGGATGTTCCAGTTGTTTAAAAAAAAACACTTAAACAAATGACACAAACAACAGAAAACTTTAACGAAAGAAATTATAAACAACAGACTACAACAACTTCTAAAGTACTTATTAAAATGAAAAACAGTAAAAGACAGTTTTGATCTCCATTAAATGGCCAACGTAACTAATATACTTATTTATATGCTGAGAGTAAGGTAATAAATGAAACTTGCGCC
>DWLH01002411.1:0-10842 GCA_018249795.1 Heliconius telesiphe telesiphe | reverse complement strand
CCTCATATAGGTCGGGTCTGAAATACTATTAGTATAATTGTATTAAAATATTGACTTTTCTTAATATTTTCCTACCGCTACTACTAGTTTGAATTCCTTAAGAAATTATATTTCAGTACTTGAATTATTGTTTAAAATAATACATAGACACAATTGGTGTTTCAACAGCCAGATCAGAGATAATTAAGTGACTTCCGTCTGAATACGGGAATAGCACTGTCGCTTCGGTTATAAAAGATACTTCAATACTACTGCAATTTAGTAAATGATCTTTTGTATCAATATTGCATTGAAAAGTTGCAATTGAAATAGTTTATTTTGGTTATTTCATTTTTGAATTTTGTGAGTAATATTACTTACATTTAATTAAAATGGATATTTATAGAACTTGTTTATGGGTGTAGAACAACCTTAACATTTTTTTATGTTTTCAATATATTATATTATAAATAGTATGTCGATAGAGTAGTATTTTGTGTATAGAGCCCCACTGCATTGGCAATAACTTTAAAAATAACTATTATTTTCAATAAATATATCTAGTATTCACGTCATTTTGAGAATCCAGTTATATCCAAATCTATCAGCAAAAGCGTCTACGTCTAAGCTACTAGTAGAAAATTAATGTGTACATAATCAATATTCAGTTTTCAAGTTCATAATTATGAGCGAAGTTGATTTTTGTATAAGTTAAATATACTTTTTGAGACTTCCTCTAGCGTTTGTAGAAATAATAAAAAAGTTCCCTTTATGAATCTATGCTAACATAATAAAGCGGAATAGTTTGTTTGTTTGTTTGTTTAAACGCTAAGATCTCTGGATCTACCGGTCTGATTTTTTTTTTTTGTTTTCTATGAAAGCTACATTTTCAGGGGTGCTATAGACTATATAACATTACTGTACAAGTCTTAGTTAGCCTTAAATAACAAGATAAAAATAGTAAGGAACGCCATCGAATTGCTATAAGCGCGTGCGCTGCAAAAATAGTAAAATATATGTACATTGTATGAAAGAAATGTTCTATTTTATTAGACGAAAAAAAAGGCCGTGACCTCGTGTCACGTATAAACAAGTCACAATAAGGCATTTTGTGCCAAAAAATAATTGAGATTTTAAGGTGATGTTTCACAAATTTTTATTTGACATGAATATTGAAACTTACGAGCGAAAGCTATTTTGTTATCAAGAAAATTCCAATTCAGGAAAATGGAACTTGGACGTATATGTAGTTAGAGAAAATGTAAAATTAAAATAATTTAAAGCTCCGTAGGGGTCGTTCTTGCCGCCAATGACGATTATCTCGCTATATGCGAGAGATGCATTGGGCTATAAAATAGATTTTTTCTAAATGAAATTTAATCAAAAAGCCTTACGAATCATAATCTTGAAAATAGCAGTCCAATTACTTCAATTAACGTATTAACCATAATTAACGTAATATTTAGTAACTTATTTAAAATTAAACGCCAGTCTTAAAGTAATCTCACTCAAAGTCTTCATTCGGCCACTAAAGCCGTTTTTGTATTTAAAATTTTGTATTGCAAACAAATGCAAATTAGTGTGGACCAATTTCTTCGGGTGGAAGTATTCAATTACGGATTTTGGAAATAGTAATTGAAAATTGTCAATCGAAAACGTTTTTATAAAGAAAATTGTTAGTAGTTAAGTCCAATAAAAATAAGTACGGTGAGATTTGTTTTTATAAAAGATTTCGTGGAACAAAAAAATAAACTATAGATATAAGTGTACGGACTATGGATATAGTTGAACGATATTTTATTAGATGATTATATTTTTTATTGTTTTTTAGCTCCACTCGGTATCCCACATGTAAAGCAGGGTATTGAGAGGAAGCCTAGTGTCAAGACTCTCCGTCCCCTATTTTCCGCTCTATTTTTGGTATATTGGCTTGGCAGAACTGAACGCCGCGCTTTGTTTAATTATATAGTAGTAGTACTAGTACTTGCGTATAGTAAGAAGAACGAACCTAGGGACAAAACTCACCGTTCTCCGCCTGAGCTATTGTATATTGAGTGGGAATCGAATTCATAACCACCACATTTACAGTCAAACCACGTTACACTGAACCACGACAGACTTGATTTACTTTGATATATTATTTATTCTATGCATTTCAGTTCTTTGTTTCCGGCAATTTTATTCTTGAATCGCTTATTGAAGTAGTGATTTTGTACCAAGTATTGTTGAAAGGGCTCAGTACCTAATGATCATTTTAAAGTGCCATTAGAATTGGTAGGTTTCCTGCTTCCTCTTTTGAAAAAGACGAAGATGTATGAATTAAAAAACCAGACAAGCGCGAATCGGGCTAGCCGATCAGCTTTTTTTAAAATTCAAGCTTAGTTTAGCCAGAGCCCTTTCATCTGCCAGGCCTTAATGCTTAATTTTTCCCCCCTTTTACGGCTAATATTTTTTAGGATTTAACCACAAATGTATAGTTTTCAGATTTTCTCCTGAACAAGTAGATACTACCCGTAAATGCTAGCTGTAAAATTTCATAATTCTGGGTCAATCGGAAGTACTGTATTAATTTTGATTTCCTGTATAGTGCCGAAATATGTTTTTTTGCGATGTAAACGGCCGGTTCTTTTTTTTAAGTAAATATAGAAATACGATTTTTTCAAGAAATCAAGGGACCGTAGATCTGAGCATATTATTTGAATTTCAACTCGATCTTCAAGAGTTTCTGATATAATAGCTCTTGATAGACATACAGACAGAAAGGCAGACGGACGGACAACAAAGTTATCTGATAAGGGTTCCATTTTTCTTTAAAAGGTACGGAACCCAAATGAAGTCAAGGCTCTAAAATCTTTTTTTAAGATGATTTTCTTTAAAAGTTGTAGGTTCGATTTCCACTTAGAAATGTGAATAAGTAGACGAAACGCGGCGTAATAGAGCAGTGCTTGATGAATATCTTAACACCATGCTCCCTCTGCCTACCCTGCTAAATGCAGAATGTAGCGTGAAGCTGATATAATTATATATATTATGTAGGCATAAACAACACAAGCATAGCTTTCTTTATGGTTGGATATTTAGGCGTATTGCGTCTTGCGTTGTTTGACCTGATAAAAAAGCTAAATTACATAAAATATTTTTACTTCTTTAGAAAACGTATAAAAAATTGAACGTAGCGGAATTTTAACCCGCGCCTCTTGGAAACCACCCAAGCGCTCTGACCACTACTCATACGACACTAGCCATATGTTCCCATCAGGCTACGTCGAAGATCTTATACGTTTGTTATAATTTATTTATGTTGTTAGTATCTCTCTGTAGGGAGATTTTTACAAATTTTCGCTACCCAAAGATAATTGCTTAGAACCATCGTTTGTTTGTAAAAAAAATTGCATATATTTTTTTTTTCAAATTTTATACTTTTTTTATACGTTTTTCTTTCCTAAGTTCTCGTGGACTACATTATTCGATTAGGCACATATGAAGCACTTCAATATTTCATTTCCACATTATTAACGCGATACTAAACAAATATTTTTTTTATTAGCTCTAGATTTGTAGCAATAAAATAACTTACAATAAGATTGTTTGTATGTACATATTATTATTATTATATCGTTTTTTAAGGTTCCGTTCTGTACGGTGCGGCGTGTCCTACACGCACGTGACCGGTTTTTTACTCGACTGCAAAGGAAGTGTTATTTAATTTATACGGTATAAAATATAATAAAATTACTCACTTACGTACTTAAAATAAAACGTTAAGCGTACGAGCATTTACAAAAAAAAGTATTTGTTAATTTATTACAACAGTACATTACTTGGGGCCGGGACGTTCTAAAGTAGGTGATGTAAAAGAAATGGTCCGGATAAACATAAATAAAGGTCTTCGTCGTTTAGCGGGAGTGACCTTGTTCGGTCCAGTACAGGACTTACGTCTGATGTTAATAATATACTTTCTTATGTTGTACGAGTATATATTATATTATTACAGTATTTTTTTTAAATAATATAAATAAATATAATAATCAATTGTGGCGTATAGACATAGATACAGAGATGCGACGGTTGCGGGTTCGATTCCCGTGTGGAGAGATAGAGAATTGTTTTCGTTTTCTACCTCTTTTGTATAGGTAAACAAAGTGCAGCGTTAGGTTCCGACCTCAACACGTTTGCTTAATGTAAAAAGATTTGTGGCTACCAAGTAGTGATATTTAACTTCATACTCCACTCCAACTATTATATAAATATTATTGCTAAAAGTTCCATACCTTAAATATTAGTACTATTAAAACATTAGTATCAATGGATTTTAACTTTAAAAAGTTCATGAAGATAAAGGAGCTTTAAAGTAGAATGCTGCAAAGTCCCACGCTTAAAACGTCTTACTAGATAGGATTCTGGTAATTCGCCAACAATCTTCGAAAGCTTCAAGTGCAATATAGGTACCACTACAGTGTGGAGTCGTACAAGTTTACGAATACTCGTGTTATTGTGTTGTTGTTGAGAATAATCTTGTGTTTGTTGAATATTTAAATGCAGACAGTGAGAATATTTTTAAAGTGTTGTTCTACATTAAATAAAATAAATAAAATACTTTTTTTAAAAATCAAAACTCAAAACAAAACGTACAAATTTTCATATGTTTTGTAAAAAAAGTATAACGTAGAGATCAGAAAAGACGATCAGAAAAGTATAAGGGTAGGGAATCTAGTATAATAGGAGATAGAAAAAGAGTCTGCTTTTCCCATATTTTTCCCAACTTTTGAGCCATTGCGTGTTAAGAGCGGGAATTCCACATGCTCTTTGGCAATAAATATAGTCATTCCACCGAGTGGAGATTGAACTGACACCTATCGCATTTTCATTCTAACGCTGTAGCACTGCACCACGACGGCCAACGGACAACGGCTATAGTATAACAGCTTATTATAAATATAATCATCACACTAGAAAAGAACCGCTTTCCCTTCGTCTAATACAGTCGATGATAAATTGTGAGTTGGTGTTAATAAATGGAGATCGTCCTCGCCTCCGGCGCTCTCGGCAGTTTTTGCACTCCATATAAATTACACTTGGCTAATACTTACCTTATCAGTTATATTGTTTGAAATTTTAGTAGTGTTGGAGCAGTAAAATGTATAGGCTATACGCCTAGAAGTTAGTAAAAGTATTATTTGTTCACTTTCACGCTATATCTCGCAGTAAATACCAGGATAAGCAGAGGGAATCTGGTAAGCTAGTGTTAAGATATTCTGTTCTCCATTTTCTGTAGAATTGCCGGAGACACTGCGTATTGAGTGGAGAAACTCGATGTAGCACTTTGCCAGTGTGAGGCAATGAAAATATTAAATATTTAATTTCCTCCAAATCAAGACGCCATTCAGTCTCTATTATAAAGTACGCTTATACGTATATAATATATTTACAATATAACAATCAACAGAACAACAACGGTGCAAGGTTCGGGTATTACCTGGTTAGAACTGAGCTATTTACATATTCATTAATATTCACATGCATTTAACACTCTTTAGTTTATGTCACAAGTATTTAAGATCTTATAACCATCCTTTATTGTATACAAAGTTAGTCATGTTGTACATTTGAGACCATTGAGGAGCAGTGGAACAGTCTTTGACTGTAAATACGATGGTTTTGGGTTCGATCTAATTTCTAAAGGTTTTTAATAATAATAATATTTTGAGCTTCAATTTTAATTTTAAAGAATAAAATATATAGATTAAAACATGACGCATCACAAACTAATTTGTACAAAACTGGTGATGGCGTCTAGACTTGAAAACTTTTTATGTATGGTCATATTATATGTAAAAGTAAATTGTAAATTATACTCTTAAAAATTGTAGAGAATATAGAACCTGCTCCTTTGGTCGAGTATTTTGTTTTATTATTAATCGAATGTTTCTTAGCTTCTCGCTTTGTACAATATACAACAGAGAAGGCAGAGAGAACCTATTGACAAGACGCAGTATTGTCAATCAGCAGAGTGGTGTAACTCAACGCCGCAAAACAAATTTAATTGAAGTAGTAAGTATAATACCATAAAACCTTTTATTTGTTTTAGTAAACAAATATTCAAATACGTTAATAGAATAATTTGATTGTGAAGAGAAGACATCATCTATCTCGAGTTGTAATGAAGTTGTACTCGTTAAGACTTCTCAATGAAATCACAGTCAGACTCGAATGACTTTTCTCTAAAAGCATAATTACGTAATAGAATGTTTATCGGAACAAATATGAGATATATAAGAAAAAAAAAATATAAAATAAAAAAGATATACAGAGTGTAATTTCCCCGCAGGGGGGCGCCCTCACCGCTGTCGACTCCTCACAGCCACATAGTGCTTGCATTTCTTCAGACAGAGTACCCTCTTCCCTCCCCCCCGGTGTCGCTGTAAAAGCCAATAGGGCTAACAGTAATAACCTCATGTTCGAAAAAAAGAAAAAAAAAACAGAGTATAACGCGATCGACGGATCAACGGTTGTCGATGGATAGAGGACCGTCGATGGATACCTATCCATTACACCTTCATATATGCTAGTTGATTTTCAGTGGTTCGGCAGATATTTGAGAATTTGTGATTGGAAAAATTGGTTGTCTTGAAGAAGAATTGACAAATGCAGACCAACTATTATACATACAGCAGTATGTATAACAGCAGCATACAGCAGTATGCGCTCGCGATTTTTTTTATATAGCTCAATAGTAGGGCTTTTGTATAATGTAATATTTCAAAACTATCGGCTTTTAAATTTTGGAAATAATGTGGAAACAAAAATAGTTTTTAAATAGGCTAAATTTTATCAAAAATCTTCAAAGTCTATAGCGAAAAAAATACAATAAGTAATTTTAAAAACTACTAGTATTAGTATAAAATTCTTGTTCTCTCTTTCTTCTTCTCTTTAT
Organism: Heliconius telesiphe telesiphe; assembly: GCA_018249795.1. Taxonomy (NCBI): domain Eukaryota; kingdom Metazoa; phylum Arthropoda; class Insecta; order Lepidoptera; family Nymphalidae; genus Heliconius; species Heliconius telesiphe. The sequence continues at coordinate 3,929 of DWLH01002411.1, read as the reverse complement.
GTTAAAAATAGTCCTCAAATCTTGAAACATTAAGAAAATATTATTCTTATTTCGAGAATTGACTACATTTTAATCGATTTTCTTACATAAGTATTCGCATTTTTTACTTGTCTTCTATAATTAGCTAATATTTATTGAGATGAACATTTTGATACTTTATAGCTGTCCTAGCACAGGCCGTGAATTGGCTCATGTACTTGGTGGTTGTTATTATTAACTTTCATATGCTGCGGAAAGGACATTTTAAAAGTACATTTTTTGTGCTGTCCACTATAGAAGCTATAAAGACGTATAAAGAATAAACACTAAAAGTTTTATTCGGATAACATTAAAAAAACATAAAAAATTGCTTATATTCAAAAAATAAAATTTATTATCAATGGGAAAATTTTATTCATCGAAAAAATACCGGACAAGCGCAAGTCGGTCTCACCCACCGAGGGTTCCATACAAAAATTGGAGGTTTTGGGCTTTTTCTGTTCAAAAAATTCAGGCTTAGCTTAGCCGGAGCCCTTTCAACTGAAAAAAAAGAAATATCAATTGTTAGGAAAGCTATAGGTATAGTTTACTATGAATAGAATTATCTGACACGCATTATAACGAAGTACTGATTCCCCCATTGATATCTCAACAAAGACATAAGTCAGAGCTTTATCGTATTTTTGTAGATCCCGTATACCCGTGGTAATGCCCTTTTGTATACTCGGTGCATACAATCTAGATGAATAACCTATATATCTCGCAAAACTGCGAAACAAAGCGGGTCTTTCTAATACGAGATCATTAGAAAACTTAGTATAATGTTTATTATAATATGTTAAACATATAATAGAAGGTAAATTGTAATATATTGATTTTTTTCGTTTATTCGTTGTCTTGCAATATAAGTGTGTCCGTAAGCGACGATTGTATGTTTAAAACAATGTTTAACAAATGTTTACAGTTATTCTCGTAAAATACTTAGATACATTTTTCAATCCTTTAGCCAAACATAGTGCGGAGTTAAGTTTCGCCATTCTTATGGTAACAAAGTATATAGCCTCTCTAAGGTCTCTAAGGTCTCTCTATTTAAAAATAACACGCCATGATGTGTTTCTTTTTCTATCTTTCTAATGACAAGTACACATTACGAGTATAAAAGAATGCTTGTTGAAGAGTAATTGAAAATTACTTATTTAGAAAACGTATTAAAATTTGAACGTAGTGGGACTCGAACCCATGCCTCCTGGAATAACATTTTAAAAATGTTTAAAAGTACTTTGAAGACAACAGGGGTTCCACATGTCCCGCTGAATTCTGGAGGCATTGCATGTTCCATGGTAGAACTCAACGCCGCGCTATACCTGGACACTGGAAATATTAAATATTTCATTTTCTGCAGTGGGAATCGAATCCAAAACCTGCCGCGTTTACATGCATACTTTGTACCTTTGTGTCACGAATGGTCAATACTCTACATAATATACATTATAATTGATTAATGAATTTTTAAAGCAAATTAATTGGATTTGCGGTAAATAATTAAAATGATTTAACTGATTTAACTAAATAAAATGTTGTATGATTGCTACTGCTAACGGGCATTTGAATTATAAGATCGAATCGGATTTCCGGGTAGTCGGAGTTTGTGGGTTCGATTCCAACTAAGTTCAGATATTTAAGTAACCTTCATATGAAAACTTTCAGCCGTGCACTTTACGTAAATATTTGATGAGATTTATAATCTTATTTATAAATTAGGTTCACGCATGTAGCATAGTAGGCAGAGAGAACCTCGTGTCAAAACACTCCGTTTCCTAGTTTCCACCAAATTTTCGATTTTGCCGCTTTGCCCTGTTTCTAAACGAAGACATGTTACATAAGTCTTTCCTTTGAGTAGAACTCGAACCCTCAATCGTCGCGCTTACAGTCACGTTCACACGTTCGTGCCTGCGGACCTACGCTTGTATCTCTGGGACACGTCTAGTCTTAGTTTATTTCTAGTAGGATCATTATAAATTTGGTTAGGTAGAGACCTATCTTGAAGTTTAGACAGGTGACAGCATTAAAGCGCATTAAACCTACAGTTAGGTGGCAAGCCCAGATTTTGGTAGTTACGTGTACGGTCAATCCACAGCAGGGTAGGATGAGGGAACCTAGTGTTAACACACTTCATTCCTCACTTTCTGCCAAATTCTGGATTGCGTGTTGAGTGGCAGAACTCAGCGCCGCGCTTTTCTTTGACACCAGGACGAAGAAATGGAAATATAAATTTACATAAATATTTCATCTCTTCGAGTGGGAATCGAACCCAAAACCAGTCGGTTTTACAGTCTTACTTTGTGCCCCTGTGTCACGACTGGCGTCAAAATAATGTTAAGTTGTATCTTTTCAATATAATCAAGGTATCTAACTAAGATAGTGACGATTTTTTTCAGTCACGTAAAAATTTTATCAAAACTTTAATACAAACAAATTTAGAGAGTGTTATATCGTTATTTAATTACATCGCGATCGACTCAAGTTTATTAATTTTCCGTACCCAAGTTTGCCTCTTGAGGGGAAGAAAATTTTTAAAATATTACTTCCGAGTCCCGCAACAATTTGCTCTGAGGTATCAACATAAGGAATGTTGACATATAATTTTAATACATTACGTTGGATACCACGCTTTCACTCCTATTAAAGTGGATTTGAAAGACTAAGTTATTTAACTTTAGACTTTTCGACAAATATGCGTTTATATTAACTTTAGTTAATATAAACGCATATTTGTCGTCTTAGCTCAGTGGAACAATATCTGGTTTAAAACGCTAGTTTTTTAAGACATTGCGTGAAGAGTAGTGGAACTTAACGCCGTGCTTAGCCTATCAAAGTGGAAGAATAGAAATAATATAATGATAATTAACTTTATTTATCACCATTTACAGCTTCCTAAATACAAATTAAAAAAAAAAGAAGTTTTTATGGATGCGACTGTTGCTGTACTATAAAACATGTCTTACGGCATACAGTTCCAACCTCTTATAATTTTTAAGCTGTATATTTTTTCAGCTTCACGCTGTATCCTGCACACAGCAGGGTAGGCAGAGGGAACCTAGTGTTAAGACACTCCGTTCCCCACTTTCCGCCAACTTCTGGAGGCAGTGCGTATTGAGTGGCGGAACTCAACGCCGCGCTTTCCCCTCGACACCAGAGCGAGGAAATGAAAATTTAAATGTAAATAAATATTTCACCTCCTCGAGTGGGGATCAAACCCACAACCAGTCGATTTACAAACACACTCTGTGCACCTGCGCCACGACTGGCCTTAAGCTGTATACTCCGGAATATTCGTTTTTAAAACGTTTATAGCTATTACAGATTTAAAGTTACTAGCAGTAATTAAAATGGCAAGTATTGTGTGTACTTATGTACAAATAGTATGTAAATAGTTTAAATATAGTATTTCCCCCCAATGTCCCATACTTGAAGTTAAATTAATGGCTTTTTTTAATTTTCAATAGTTTTTTAAAGCTAAATCTAATGAGAAAAAAATTTGTTCTTATTTTGCTTTATATGCTTATGTATGTGGTTTTGCACACAACTTGGCAAATTTCCAAATTTGCATTAACTTCATTCAAAGTACTGGGTTTAAAAAAAAATAGTGTTTTTTTTTATTTTCATCAAAAAAGTTTAGGACTGCTAAAGGCTTATGCCTAATTACTTTGTTCTAACTTTCACTAATAATATAGCTTTTTTTTCTACATATTATTTTCTGACGTGTCTTCTTAATCGTGATGTATGACAGGACTGTCACTTTGTACGACTGAGGATTTTTTTTAAATTTATTTATAAACTGATCCCAGGGCTCTCAGACCTACGTCATTTTAGCAAAGCTGAAATTTTGAGGACTATTAGTCTAATATGATGTTAAGACTGTACTAATTTGAACTATTTACAAAACGATG
>DWLH01002410.1:0-10842 GCA_018249795.1 Heliconius telesiphe telesiphe | reverse complement strand
AAAAACACTAAATTAAAAACAATTTTGCTATCCAATTACATTTTCTTGGAATACTAGCGTGTGAAGTTTTACAAAATATTAAGCGAATGAGTCAAATTGATGCTGTCTCGCCGAATAATAAGCGGTGGATGTGGGTTCAGTTTCCTTTTGGGGATATTTTATAAATTTAAAAAATGTCACCCACTTGAACTATACTAAATAAAATGCATGTGTTATACATACAAACTATATTATATATATTTTTTTAATATTTTTATTTTTATTAGCTTCACAAAATGCAAAATACAGCATTTTGCATATAGTAGGGTAGGCAGCGGGAACCTGGGAATGTAGTTTTAAATTACTCCGCTGCCATTAAAACACTATTGTTCCCGATTTTCCGCAGAATTCTGGAGATATTACGTGTTACTGAAAACATTATATTCCTAATTTTTGTTAACGGATTGGCTTCAAAACTAAAAATATTAATTTATAATAGTTACTTCAAAAAATATATAAAAATAAACGTATGTAAGATGATTTACGTCAGTCATATTAGTTAGGAGCGACTGTATAATTATTAAAATTAGTGATATCTTTAATCAAATTGGTATATTTTTGTGGTACGCCCTTCACGGTGTATGATCAGATGTTAATCGCAATTGAAACTGGTAACTTGTCAACTTATTTTAAGCATTATTAAATTATTAAGGGAGCCGTTTTGGCAAAGATGGTGTTCCTAGGTTCAATTTGATAATTTCAAAGATATACAAAGAGATCTACATATTTTTTTTCGTACAAGAAAACATTACAGAGACTCAGCACTCCGTTATCACATTTGTACACGACATCAATGAGTACTATATATATATATACATTTATATGGAAACTTTGAGAACTAACTTGCAAATGGATAGTTAAGCTAAAAAAGAAGAAGGCTCTTATTTTTTATTATCGTTTTAATTCGAACCCACACTCTTCGAAGTCATGTTCATAATGTTACAACGCGTCATTAAATATTAATTACAATCAGCTTAGCTATTAAACAATAATAAATAAAGTAAAAATTAGATAAATTCTATAATATGAAAACACTTTACTTTATGTCAGTAAATAACAATCGTGAGATAAACAAAGCGAAGAAAACGACTGAACCAACAAAATAAACGCGGAAAGACTTATCCGGAAAAACCTTACTTGGTAACTGCCGAATAGTACCCGCAATAGTAACGTTCAACAACGATCTAACAAGTCCTATAATTGAATAAGCAATTTCAGACTTTATCGACGAGATTTATAGTTGATTTTTGCTCGTAATGGCTTTAAAATAAGGCATTACAGATTGTTGTGATGTAATATGTCCGCCACAAGGTCAGAATAGACCGAAAATCAGGTTTCGTGTCCCCCCCTGCGCGCGCGCAGTTACGGGGGCGTCGTGTACGTTTCTGTGGCTTGGGTAGCACTAATACTGAATGCTTATTGCTTATTTCAAAGTAAGTTTATGCTCTTTCTAAGAACTCATTAATATAGTGATAACACTCTCTAACCAAATAAATCAAGATTTAACATAAATCAAGACGATTTAAAATATGTATAAAAATATAGTTTTTTAAGAATGCGTTTTCTTGTCTATTTTATTAAAAAGTTCAAAACTATTTGAATTTGGCTTTGCTTGCTATATCTGTAAATTATTACCTAATACAATTATGATGTATCGTTATATAATTAACCTTTGCAGTCCATTTAACTCTGCGTAATTTCCGTAGAAAGCATCCTAACAGTACGAGAGACTAAAAACATGTATTTTCTTCATTTTTATGAGAGATATTTTGACACTCTATAAAAAAAACTTGGCTTAAAATAAAAATTAAAGATGTACTATATATTTTTTTTAGTATAAATTATATTAATTAGTCATGAATGTGGTAAAATAATACTAATAATAGCTACGAATAAAATAGATTGAAAAAATATATTTGAAATAATTTCTCTTTCTTTTTCTTACTAATAATACTCTTTGTGCTTGTGCCGCTGATTAAGAATGCAAAATAAAAATTAATGTCTATCCCGTTAAAACGCACATGTAATCTATTCGGAATTCGTCAAAATACTCCGACGACTACCACATGGCCCGCGATCCATTCTTCATGCGTGTATACGTGTGTGTGTGCGCGCACGTAGTGTGCAAGTTGCGCCCGCGCATGAGGGTAATACATGATGGAATAATGTATTATTATGGTTGTTTTTTTATTTACAGCAATATATAGATATCTATGTCTCAGGCTTACAGTATTCACGTTATTAAGGAAAAGGAATATAGAGATTTATATATTTTTTATTGCATAAATAAATAATTTGCAAATATATTGGTATACGTCAGCGGATTACAAGAATTAATGAAGCAATCAAAACTATGTAAAGTAATAATAATGATGAATATTTCGAATATAAGATAATACATACCGGTCTTTTGCATTTAATTTAGTACGAGTGAGAGCAATACGTAAAATGTATTTTTAAAAATTTTAAAGTAAATTTAATTTCTTGGAGTACGATTATTTTCTAATTCACATAACTATTTTAAATTAATATAATAAAAAGTTGCCAATAGTTACCAAGAGCTAATGCTTTTACATCCATAACGCCATCTATCGAAGATCTATGGAACTAAATTATCGTTTTTACCTTTGATTCAATAGATGTCAGTACTCGAAATAAATATTCATGAATAGAAATGTGCGTCAATGAAACTTATTTATTTTCGGCTACTTACTTTTTATTCTATAACGATGATAAGGGATATTTTGATACATACCTGCAAATAAAAAAATATTTCGTTATTTTTAAATGACACCATAAAATAAAAAAAAAACACATTTTTTGATCAAATGTTTATTTTGCTTATATAAATGGTGAATTCCTTTTTTTTTATTTTTTTTTACTTTCGAATGGACTTAATGCTGTTGATCTGGATGGTCTTGACAGCGTCACCGGGCTGGGAGGGGCGAGTGTAGTTCGCCCCTGAAGAAAAAATTACGAGCTTAGATGCACGCTCGTGAAGTGTTGGCGATCGCGGGGGAATGCCCGGCGTACGCTAATCATGGGTGGTTGTGACCATTGGGCCCCGTCGCGCCGAGGCGCGGACGTGCCGTGAGATAGGACTGGCCTCGCCGCCTCTTGCGGTGGTGGAGAGTGGGACGTGGGACTGAGAAGTGAATCTTCCCTGTGTATTGGGCGTTTGCAGCAGTGATTGGATCGTCGGGGTCCAGAAAGACGGTTCGAGGGCGTCGAAGACGTGGGTGTGGATGAGGAGCGTACTTACACGCTTCGATAATGAGTGGGTTTGAGTGCGAAAGGTGAATTCCTATATAATTCGCACAGTCTTGTTGAATCCAAAAGTTAAAAGATTCTGTCTCATCTTAGACGTGAGAAATCAGCGTTGCCTATTGGACAACATAAAATAAATTTGAATCGATGTATTTAGATATAAAAAAAATCACATAACGTATATATATGACAAGACTAATAAGAAATTAAAATATCGAATTTTCTTGATTATGATTTAAATGTAATGAAATGCAAAAACATGTTTTGTGTTTACATTTCAATTTATATTTGGTGTATGAGAATATAATTAATGAAATTAATGGTCATTTAACTCGCGATTTGGTTGTAAATACTTTACCCTTTTATATGATAAATATAAAAAATGGGAGTACAGTATAAATATAAAATTAAAATTATTATAAAAAATTAAATAATAAGAAAAAAAACTAAATCAACATAAAATTAAGTCCATGTCAATAAACAAAAAATGTATGAAAAGTAGCATACACAAAAAAGCAGAAAAAAAATTAACGGATTTTCGATCTCACCCCAGAACACAATATTCCCATAAGTGAAGACACAGCGGCATTTGCATACGTTGCATCATTAATTTTCTTATTCTACTTTTTCTCATCTTACCTACCCCACAAAACTTTAGTAGATTTACTACAATACGATGCCATTAAAATAAAAGATAAAGTAGTATCCGTCATTTGCATACTGATCTTAGACTGTGAGAAAGGAGTACCACAAGGGGAGTGTATTGGGCCTGTACTTCTCATTATATATGCAAGTGACTAGACAATGCAAAATTGTTTTTATATTTATCATTCACCGATAGAAGCGGTTTTTTCATTATTTGTTTTTTACTTTAACTTCGCACGGTGATTTGCATAGCCTGTTTCGGTCACCCCAGTAATTTTGCATACTCTTTTGCATATAAAAGTCTAATACTGTCTATTTGAGTATGTGTGTTTATTTTAAGCTTTATTTTAAGGATAGTGGAATTTTTAATTTGATTCATAAGTTTTGGGGGTCAGGTTTTTTTTATTTGCCTTTGTGTCTATTGTGAGTGTCATTAGTGATGCTTTTGCGATCGTGTGAGACGGTTCAAGCGAATCTTTACGTGAATAATTAAAGACTTGAACAAGAAATTGGTCCCCACAAACAATTTCTATTGTATCTCTAATTGAATTCCGGTTCTGATGCTCGTCATCGCTGATTATTCTTTGTTTGATGAATATTTAGGATATTTTTTCCGCTCCCGGAAGCATTATTTTTTATCGCGGAACAAAACATCTGCTTCGTTGTAATTAAAAAAATCGTGAGAACTGTAGGGATGTCCGTTTGCATTTATTAGATTCATGGTTGCCTAAGATGCATGTCTTTGCAAAACTCGTTATGAATTAGAGTTCTGTTTTGAAGTAATAAATGTAATTCCATTTTATTAGAAAATAGTGGTACTTTAAGGTTATGTAATGGAAAAAAATGTCATTAACTGTAAGCTTATTAAAGTCAAAAGTGCATCAACACACAACATATAAATTTATATAGTAATCTGCTATTAAAATGTCTTCTAAAGTAAGGAAACATTAACGGGCAGGTGATTCGATCACGCACTTTTATTTAATGCTTATAATTAGCATTTACGCATAAAATAAATATGTATTCAAGTGTGTTTCTAGAATATTATATATTTTTCAACAGACAATTTGAATTTATGTACACATAATTGAAAATATAAAATTAATGACTAGAACTAATTCCGATAAAATGTAAATTTATTGCTAAATCGAATCCACAAATATATGTAATTTCCACAAGTAATACAGAAATATATCATATACATGTTATATGAGTGATTGCACAAATCATAATTGCATTTAAGTTCAAATGATTGATTCTACAATTACCTTTATAAAGTAGAAGTACCCCTTCGATAAAATATTATATTTCATCAATAGATACAACAATGACAATATCTATACAACAAATATTTCTTATTTTTATATGAATAAGGGCTATAGTAACAAAAAAAGTAAAAGTATCTGATATTGTTGCCTTTCGTACATCAAATAAAGGGTTTATTTAGTAATATCATAAAGCTATTGACGATTGTATTGATGACAAAGATTGACACCGGCGCGTGCGACCAATCTTTGAACCGACGATTTTCTATGAAATTGGATATTTTTTGCGTCTTAGTAAAAACTGCTGCGATTGTTATTTGCGGTCGTGTTGGCCAACCGATCGAATCAGTGTAGCGCGTTTATATTATTTCCCTTATCTTTACTGCGTTTAATAGTATGGAAATATTGATTTTATAAATTTCTTTGGGATTTGTGTTATTCCTGTCACTGTTAACTTCAGTCTTGTACAAGTAATGTAGTGATGATTTACAGTGTCTGTAGGGACATTAATCGCTTAGCGAACGAATAAATTTCATTTCCTCGATCTAGTAACAAGATGAAGCACAGTGTTGAGTTTTGCAAGTTAACGTACAATGCCACGAAAATTGCGGAACTGTAGTAACTACTACTACTAGCTTCACACTTTATCCCTAGCGGGGTAGTTAGAGGGAACGGAACGCCAAAAACTACGGTCTAAATTTTAGATTCCATACTAAAAAGTGCCCTTATCGTGAAGCTAAGAAAACACTTCGCATTGTGCATTTTGCGTTAGGCGTTAAACTTCGTGTCAGAGCGACCTGACAACAAGTTCCCTGAAAAATATCTATCTATCTATCGGTACATTTAATTTATACCTTGGATAATTACATTATTTGTGATATTTTACAAAACGACCTAGCTATAATAAAAATATAAATTGAAGTAAGAAATTACATCATGTACTTATTTAAGTTATATAAATAATTCCACCTGTTGTTCTTATTTTGAAAAATATTCTCGTATTCTGCAGCAGGCAGAGGGGATCTAGTGCTAGGACAGTCCATCCCCCAAGTATTATCCAACTTTCACGACATTGCGTGTTGATTGGCGGACCTCTACTTTATCTTGTCACCAGAGCAAGAAAATGAAGATAACGCATTCTCCTGTCGCCTTTAGTCAGAAGCTATGCCGCTGCGCTATTACTGCCTCATTATTATTATTATAGTAGATACAATCGATTAGTAAAAAAATTGAAGTATTTACTAATTTGCAAATTTAAGTATTACAACAGCTGTCAAGCAAAATCGGCTTTGCACCGATAACAACCCTTCGATTACTCTCAATAGGTCTCTAAGACCCTACCAATATCTATTATAAGATTATTGGGTATTGATCTATTGTGGGGGGCGCGAAAGGGTTTAAGTACTTCTTGTTGCGATTTAAATCCTTTTACCTTTTCTTCTCTTTGTCATTGGATGGTATGTTTGGATTATTGATTCTTTTGGTATGTGGTTTCAGTTTGCGAATAATTGCCTTTATCTTTTTTTATGAGTGTAAGATGATAAAATATTTTACAAAAAATTGTAAAAAAAATTTTTTTCTTCAAATTAAAAATATGCATGCCATAAAGTACATAAATAGACGAATATTTTGCACTATCTTTACTGTAACCAGACACTATGAGAGTGTAATGACTGAACACTTTGCTTGCAATCATTTATCAATTACTAAGACTTTTAAAGACATTAAGTCTTTACCATAGAATTAATTAAAATTACTGATTAGTACTGGCTGGTACAAAATTAATATGTTTATGTTCAATTTGTCAAAACCAAAAGTTTTCTTGCAACACAAAAATAACATAAAATTATAATTTTATCTAAAAAAAGATCCAAAAGATATTCTTTTGGCCCATATAAATAGTAATTAGATTTAAAAATATTCTTTATATTACACTTTCTCAACCTAATTATAAATTTCTATCAAAAGATACACTCGATCATTGCTGTCCAAAACGTTACCGTTTCCAATTCCCACGTCGAGAAGACTAAATGCTTCTTCATGCAAATTTTGTATCTAATCCTAGGAACCTATCTGCATAAGTAAATTTTTAGCAATGACAAATTACTATAAGTACGTCGCCTCATCCTTAGAGATATTTCTCACATACATTGATCGCTTGTGGCTAATGTTTTATTCAATAATTGACAAGCATTACGATTATTATGCAAAATAACGCATTATGATTTAGCATGTTGACATAATACCATCAATCTGTTGTTTGATTTATATGGTGTAGAGATGTTTGGTGTTTGTTTGTCGATATCGATAAAAATATGTTGGAAAATTAAGTTAGTGTTTTTTGTATAGGATTATTTGGTTTTGTACTTATTTTTATATTGAGTAAAACACAAAATTTCACTCTATATTCTATCAAGCTTAGAAATATTAATATAAGTATATAAATATGTAGAATCATCTTCAGTAAAGTTTTCATTTCAGAATCGTCGCGTTTAAAATGAATAGTTCATTTTAACTGTAGCTAATTTTATCTTCGTAATTTAAAAATCGTATTATTTATTAGTAAGGTATAGTTAAATTAGTCACGCTATTTTAATTATTGAAGAATCAATTTAGCACCGTTTAAAGGTATTCTATGAATATAAATCAATTGGCACGTTCAAAATACCATTATGAAAGAATTAAACTAAACTGATGAATATAAATATGAATAATTAATTTAAATTAGAAATTACAATGATCTGTATTTATATAAAGTGATAATTAACAGTTCTTTGCTTACTTACTTCAATTAAGCTTAATTAAGTACTACTTAAATGTTATACAAATATACAATTAGAAGAATATTGATGTGAATAATTAAAATATATGAAAATAATTGAAAAAAATCAAATTATAATTTAAAAAAAAATCTATAATAGATAAAGAAATGTCGATATATCCAATCATACATACATATCGACATTTTTATCCCAACACTGATTTACTTATATAATAATGATGGATTATCCAAGCTTTTCAATGCGTTCGCACCGCAACGCCTATTATGCAGATGCATTCTTATAGACACGGTGTCGAACCTGCACCCCTTTTTGCACATGCTTCGAATGCAATTTAGGATATTAAAGTGGAATATCTGGATAGAATATCTTAAGGATATTCTTTAAGAATAAGATTAGATGTAGTGTGTTAGTTATATTTAATTATTTTGTGGGAAAATAAATTTTGAGTTTTATTTTATTACAAATCATTAACTTTGGGTTTGCTTAAAGTGTTAAAGAAATCACAGTTTTTTTTAGCTTTGCGCTATATCTCGCATATAGCATGGTAGGTAGATGGAACCTAGGCCATTTCGTTCCTCACTTTCTTGAGATTAACAACTAAAACACACTTTTCATCTTTTTAATAGTACAAAAGAAAAGATATTATAGTTAATAGTTAAATTTCTAATAATTTTCTCTTTTTTCTCTCATAATCATAGTTCATAATAATGAAAGAACATAAAAAAAGGTACAATCCTAAAATAACATTTCATTATTTAAACAAAACAATACGTAAAGTGTTACCGTCCTTTAAATATCTAAGAGCTTTCTTAGCGACCGCAAGCTTCTTGCGGGATCTTTGACGTTTGTAAAATCAAGAAAATTATACATAAAATTTATGTTTAAAATAAGCTCATGGTCTAAAGTTAAATGCTATTTACATTTGATTTATTTTTGAGTTTTATATTTGGATAAGTGCTTAATAAACCTTAAAGTTTTGAATATTGAGGCTATTGTGGGGCAAGGGCACAAGCGTGTGGCGGTTGTGGGTTCGATTCCCACTCGTCTAATTTTCGAGACATTGTGTTTGGTAGCGGAACTTAACGCGACTCATTGCTTTAATAGATAGAGAAGGAAAAATTTTATCAATCTTCCGAGTGGGGACTCAATCAATAACCATATTTACCATACTACTTTACAGTGAGACGCTATACCACTACTACGCCACGACGACATCTTTATGGAAAAATATTATAAAATATCTTTTAGTAAGGCCAATCAATATTTAATTTAATTAGAATCATAAATTTTATTATAATGTTTGTCTAGTGGGTGTTTAAAGAATGTCGTGGTACTAATTCCAACTTATATTGTGTTCTTTGTGAAAATTACTTTATTTATTTATGTGTGTGTGTACATATGTGTTATATTTGAATATAATATGTAAATTTAACAGCTGTTTAATCACAGTAGTACCGTTGACTTTATTTATTCTGTCTTTAAATGTAAACATTTGCTCAAAATTGTTTATTTAAAACAAAAAAAATAATAATAATATTTTCTGTAAGTAAGTAACTATGTAATAAAATCTAAGAATCTAAATGACATGCATTGATAATTGTTGTGCCATCATGACACTTGACAATTATTTGTAGATTAGATGACAATACAATGTTATGGTACGATAGAGCTGGTCTGATTATGGAATTGGAAAATGGCTAATGGAATCTTGGGCTGCCTACTAGTAAGCGTGTTTTTAGTTTTTTTTTAATAAATTATTTATCACACATAACTTCTACTATTCAGAACCTGGCTCCGTCACCAGACTTGTTCGATATTACCATATTCTTATATTATCACCAAATCTATGTATAACTATCATATTCTATGATTAAATTCCATGATAACAAGTGGGTCAAATTATGTTTCTTTTAAATTTTATTATATAGTGACATAGTTATAAATTAATATAAAAAAATTTTGCTCCCATACAACCAACGCCAACCACTAGTAAATTTAACAAAGATATAACTTATTATTATAACATTTAAATATACTTACAGTATTAATATAGCTTTGTCCCTAATCTTAGATGACATGCGACCCAAGATGCGGTTGTGGTTGCTGAGGACCACGCGAGGGAGTAAGCTCTTTAACTCAGTATATATAATTAAAACATTAGAATCTACTTTGGCGCAATGGGACAGCGACTGACTGTGAACGCAACGGTTGTGGGTTCCATTCCAACTCAGGAGAATGATTTATTGTCATTTCCTTGCTCTGGTAACTGGACAAAGTGATGTTGAATACAACTTCACAATATCTCGAAATTTAGGCAATAAGTTTCCTAATAATAGGTACTGCTATTCTTTTCTATTTTCATTGGATGAAATGATTTCAATTGTTTTCATTTCTAATCTTATTAAGATGAAGCGCGGCGTTGGGTTAGGCGTATTTACGGTTGATTATATATGCGATAAAAATTAAAAATAATCATAAATTTTAGTCTCAACATCACATTCTTTAGAAAGAAAATATGTTGATCATTTTGAATACTCTAAACATATAACCACACATTAAAGATTAAAAGAAAATGGCTTCCAAGAGGAGGAAGACGTATTAGTCTTGCTACGTAAAAATTCTGACACGTTTTCTTTTTTATCTTTACCACCAGCAAATAAGATTGGGTTCCTGTTGTTAAGGAAGTTAAGCATATTTTTTAAAGGCATATTTTAAAAATCTATCTAGATAGTGTCATTGAAACGACGAATGTTATTTGATATAGATATTTCACAGAAACGGTCCCGTTTTTTACTCATTTTAAGCTTTAACAAAAGAAAAGTGATTTTGACAATAAGTGAATG
>DWLH01002409.1:0-10844 GCA_018249795.1 Heliconius telesiphe telesiphe | reverse complement strand
CATATACTGAAATATGTATTAATTGTATTGAACTGTATTTATTTTAATGAAGGGAAAACGCTTTTAGATTATATCATAAAGATTTCACAATATATATTTGTACTTGTTAACATGCGAAAGTATCATTGTCACAAACGTTTAAATGTGTTTTTGTATAAAAGATTTTTAAAAAAAAGTCACACTGAGTTTCTTGCACCAGTTTTTCTCATGTCTGAGAGATTAACTTTAGTGAACTGATGGTAAACTATTTGACGTTCAAAAATGAAAATAACTTCTTACCTCTATATATAATAAGACAGTAAAAATATTTTGTCTGTACATTTAGTAATTTTGACTGAAATGGTTAGAGGGACACTTAAAAAGAATAATAGAAAGCGAAAATATTTTTTTGGATTCTTGTCTTAGCAGGGTAGGCAGAGGAAACCTGAGAACCTAGTGTCAAGATATTCCGTCCAAATTAAGACACTTCCGTTCTCCAGTTTCCACTAAATTCTATTAGGCATTGCATGGCGGAACTCAACGCCGCGCTTTACCTTGTTGCCAGTCTAGGAAACGAAAATATTAAATATTTCCTTTCCTGGAATGGAAATCGAACCCACAAGCATCTTCATTTCATCTCGCATTTACAGTCGCATATTTGTGCCCTTGCGCCATGTGTTATTTAAAAAATAAATTAGCCATGTATGTATATACTTTAACACGTAAATAAATCTATTTTAAAAATAAATGTTAAATATTTTAAGAAAACATATTAAACAATCAGCGTTCTGCAAGCACTTGAAACTGCTCTAGGATAAGTAGAGAATTTTTCATAAAATATTTTCTGAAAACCTTTGTACTTAGAAAATAAATATTGCACTAGCCGCTAGGAAATTAAAAATATTTCGGATTTCTGAGAATAATAGTTTAGAGCAGCATTTTGGTTTATTTTTGCTACCGAGTATATAATATAGGTGCAAAAAGAACATTGAAATGGAAGAAAGAGTTCCTTTTAATTTGCAATATGAGACCGCCGTGGCGCAGTGCAAAACTGGATACGAAATAAAAATAATATTTATATTACTTGTTCATTCCTTGCCTTATTACGCTTATGTTTTATACTATGTTATATTTTATCCTAAGAGGTGTCAGTCACTTCGTTTGCATAAAGTTTCTTGAAAATTGGGAACTTTTTTCACTTTCTCATTTAAGAATTTTTGGAATCTTAAAAATCTTTTTGTATTATACCTTAATGTATATACATATAATTTAACTGACAATTATATATAGATGCGTTATAATAACTTACAATAATTATTAAGTCATAAATATATTTTTTAATGAACCGATTTTGATGAAACAAACTTTAAATATTAAGTTGACAAAAATGTGACCATACAAATAGACAGACAGACAATAAATTGAAAAAATATATTTTTGGTTTCTATTATTTTTTTTAAGTATCCCTTTATCCATTTCAGTCAAAATTACTAAAAGTAAAGTCAAAATATTTTTACTGTTTTATTATATATAGAGATTACTATTACTATCATTATCGAACATTTATTAATTAAAATAAACATATTAAATAAAATAGTCAATAGTATTGTATCATACGAAAAAAAAAAATTTTATTATGTATCTTGACAGACTACTTATGTTTTTTTGGAGTGGATGAACAAAATACTTATGTAAACTGAAATTTACATTTCGTTCAATTATTTTTATTCGTGCTTATGATATACAATTTAGGTATCTAAATTTGACGCGGACCAGGTAAAAGCTGTAAATTATATAAAACAATAGTCTGTTAAATACCAAATAAGTTATCTAAGAGAAATATATTATATTTCAGTATCAATTTCTATTATGAACACTCATAAAATGTATAATTCTAAGTAATTTAGGCGTTATAGACGGTAACTGTTATAAGCATTACATCCTGGTAGTATTTTGGGCTTGAGCGCACGATAATAGCATGAATAGGCGAAAAGATGATTGGTATTTCGTTCCTCTTTATAGATAAGGTATGTTATTTGAATAAATCAAATTATTTTGCTGGGGGAAAGTATTAGAAACAATTTGATGAATACGGGATCTGTAGATAGATATTCATTAGTTTATATTATCGTTATATATTTCGTATATATTTCGTTAAAATTCTGTATATTTTTTGTTTTTTTCAATTCTGATTTATGATAAATGTTATAATTAAACCACGGAGCGTAGACTCCAGAAATTTCTAACTTTTCAATCAAATGTTGAAACAGAAATATTTTTTTCTTATTTTCGAAGATATGAAGACAAGTGCACAACGCATACAACATATCTTACCTTTAACGACTTAACGGCTGGTTCAGGACCTATAGGGATAACACTCAACTGTGGATATGAATAACACTAACCTTCCGCGCGCCACGCAACTGTGGAAAGGCCTACCTGCGGCAGTGTTTCCAGGTAGACACGTCCTGGATACCTTCAAAAAGCGGAGTGCCTTAACACTAAGTTCCTTCTACCTACCCTGATGTGCGCTGGATACAGCGTGGCGCCAAATTTATCAGGTTACGTTGCAGACAAAAAAATAATGATAACCAAATCTATTATTATAGATTAGCTGCGGTACAGCGAATCTCTGTGTTTTATAGGATTTATGTAAAAGTTTATTAGAATTGTGGAACCGACAGCTGTTTCGAATCGAGTAGTAACGTATTTGAAAAACCAGGTTGGACGATTGATTGATATTTGCTTGAAATTACAGTACCGTTACAGGCAATCTGGGTAACTTTGATTCGTTCAGCTAACTTTGACAGTGGGACCTCGAACTAGTTTCGATATTTTTTCCGTATGGTACAATACTATTGACTATTTTATTTAATATGTTTATTTTAATTAATAAATGTTCGATAATGATAGTAATAGTAATCTCTATATATAATAAAACAGTAAAAATATGTTGACTTTACTTTTAGTAGTAGTTTGTTTCATCAAAATCGGTTCATAAAAAAAAGTTATCGGCATTTCAATGAGCTCAAGGCATTAGTTTGCCTGGGAATGTTATATAGCAATCGCGCTAGTAAGATTCTTGGCTAAAGAATGACATTCGAAACGTCTTAGTTATATGACTGTTGATAAGAATATATATTTTTAAAGCACTTTTGTTCAGAGTACAAACAATAAAGTAAACAAAATTGAATTGTTAGTGAAGGTTAATAAATATTTCATAAATAATAACAGTTTCAGTCGTAATTAATTCAACACATAGATAATTAACGATTTGATCTTCAAAGAAATATTAAGTAAATATATAGATTTTTTATTTTTATGGAAAAGACAAGGCAAACAAGCGTTCGGGTCACCAGATGGTAAGTGATTACCGCCGCCCACGACCCCGTGCAACACCAGAGGAGTTACAGGTGCGTTGCCTGCCTGTAAGGTGGGTTGGGCGCCCGAGCCCGGCATTACCTGATGCGAAACGCAGTGGTATAAAGCCACTACTTCACGCCGGTTTTAAATGCCGGGGGTGGTAATGATCCGGTCGAGTCTGCCCAGATTCTTCGGTTTGTTTGTTCTTTTGAAATAAATCTATATAAAAATGCCTATAAATAGCCTTTCTATGTGCACTCTGTAATAACTGCATATTTACCTTAATAAATCGTAACAGTTAAGTTTAAGTCGTAATTAATTCAACACAAAATTAAATACCAATTTGATTTTCAAAGAAATATTAAGAAAATACATAGATTCTTTGGTTCGTTCATTCGTTTGAAATAAATCTATATAAAATGCCTAAAAACAGCCTTTCTACGTGTACTCTGTAATAACTACATATTTACCAATTGTACATTTAGCCGATAATATATGTAACTAATTTAAAAACTGTACAGGAGTTGATATGCAATCATTACAGTTATTTTACAAAGAATACTATAAATCCTTTAAATCAATAATTTAACATTTAAGGCTGTTTCTGACAGAGTAAATTAAATTATTCGCTGATATCAGCACATTGTTAAATGTGTTAAAATTATTATGAGACGTACATACCATAAGTAAAAAGAACGTAATGTTACAAAAATATATACGTATAAGAAATAATTAGCTTTATATATATTTTTATAAATATCAAATATCAACATTGGTCGTTTTTTTAAATTCAAAACAATCAAAGTCGTAAAAAAGTCATATTAGAATATTACAGATTAAAGTAATAAAAATCATATTAAAAGGCATTACAGTTGTAGGTCAATTCTGTTTATTAGATCAATAATCATGTAGCTTAAGCGGAAGAAGCCGCGGGCGGGCCGCTAGTACAGAATATAATGTTACTTTAGCACCATCAAACGTACTAAATAAATTTCCATATAAAATTTAAAAAAAAACGAAAGGAATATACTTGTTTGAAAAACGTATAAAGATTTAAACGTAGCGGGATTTGAACCCGCGTCTCTTGGAAACCGTCCAAGCCCAACTAAGCCATACGGTGTCATCGAGAACGAGAGCACCGAAATTCTTATACGCTTGTACTTATTAATGTTGTTAGCATTTCTGTAGGGAGATTTTTACAAATTTCTGCCACCCAAAGATAATTACTTAGAATTGTCGTTTGGCGAGAGAGAATACTATTTTTAAAAAAAATTTAAACAATTTTAAAGTGTTATTCTACACTTAGGAAAGAAAAATACTTATTTAGAAAACGTATAAAATTTTTAAGAAATAAACAATTAATACTCAATGTTTTAGTTTGTTTAAATTATTTTTGCTTGTTTTCTTTTTAATTTACCTAAAAGTTTTCTATTAACGTGTTTTCAGTATTTTTTGATGCTGATTAAAAATATATGTGTCGCAGAGCAGAACGTCACGTTGTTTAACTTGGGTGTATTTAGAGGATGGCAACACTGTCAGTTGTCAATGTCAATTGTCAGCTTTTAGGGAAGTGGAGTGAATAAGGCGCCGTTCTTATAATAGTGGGAACGAGCGATTCGGTCTGCATTTCTCCTCCGATTGTCATGCTGAACCGTTATACTAAGACGTCATTTGAATTTACCGCGTTCCGAGTATAAAGGAAGACTTAACGAGTCAGTACTGCCTGCCCAGGCCCACACGCTCCGCTTCGTTATATAGTATATAAATGCTCTAGACTGCTTTTTAATTTTTTTGTAATATAAGACAAGACTGCGGAATGATTGTTTTATCACATCAGTTACATCCATTATTTAATAAAAACATGAACCAATTATACCTCGACTAACGATAAGAACAATATATATTATTACAATTATCTTTTTTAGAATGTTTTTTTGTGTGTCAAAGTTACCTATTTGATGAAGGTAACTTTGACAGAGCACAAAATTAAATTTTGCTTCTATACTGATGTATTTTCAAAGGTTAATGTGAACGTCTATGAGTAAAAAGTATGATGAGAGCACTAATAAAAAAAACACTCTTGCAATATTGCTTTAAATTTTAAGACAGTATAGAAAGAGAAATATCCCTTGTATTTGTCAAAGTTAATCAGATTGACTGTATTTATGTGAATAAATTCTATTATATTCTTTGAACTAAATTAATTTCTTTATTAAAAAACCTTGTTAAGTAGAATCAGCCCGCAAAATAACACAACTTACTGACGTTACAACAAAATGCTTACTGTAAATAATTACAAAAAAAAATATTTTTTAGGGTACCGTACCTTAAATGGTAAAAATGGAACCCTTATAGGATCACATTGTTGTCCGTCTGTCAATATCCATATATCATGAGATCACGTGGAGGTATCAAGTTAAAATTCATATCTAATATTTAAATTTATGGTCCCTTGAAGCGAATCAAAAGATATGGTCCGTCTATGCACCGATTTTGTAGCATTTTATATGAAATTTGCCGCGTAATCAAAACCTGGAGGGTACTTCTCGTGGAGGTACCGGTATGAAATTATCACGAAGTGAGAACTTACAATACCAATAATGGTAAAAAATCTGAAAAGTGTCATTTTATAGATATTTCATAATAAAAATCATTACAAATTTATATTTGTAGTTCATGTCATACTGATCATGAATAGATATGCCAGCAAATTTAAATTTATCAATTGAACTTTTATAATTTTTACTTCCTTTTGACCTACTGATCCTGAAATTGTTATGGAAGCTTCGGTGCGCGAGTCCGACTCGCACTTAACGATTTTTTTAAAGTATTTTCTATAGAAAAACTGGCAAATAAGGCAATTATGTTGACCTGGCATCTGACGTGCTTCAATTCCCAGACTCTATGATGATGGATTAGATACAAATTACTATTGAGTCGTTAATCTTTAAAAATTGATGAATCGTTGAAAATTTAAGTGATATCTTCATTTGTTACTCGTTTTTTTCACGTTTAAAAGAGGACAACTAATAAACTAAATTTATTGACACAATTTTATTATACTGTTCTCAGCGCAGGAGGCCAGGCGTGTTACTGTAAGCACGACGGTTGTAGGTTTAAATCCGACTCGGGGGTATGAATTATAAAATATTTTCTTTTCCTTGCTAGTGCTAGTAACAAGCCTCGAGAATTCTGCGGAAAGTGTGACGGAGTGTCTTAAATTTAAGTTCTCTTTGCCTACCGTGCTATATGCAAGATAAAGCGTGACGCTATCCATTATATGTATAGTAGGTACATTTCCTTAGTATTACCTTTACTTACCAAAACTTCAATAATAAAATACTTATAACTGTTTGTGTGTTTTATATTTCTTGCACAATCAGATATAAAAGTTTAATTTACTACTCCAAAAATAAAATGGTCACTGCGGCGGAGGTCATAAATTGACAATAACTTAATGTACTTAATAGTTTAATATAGAATTATGATTATATTTAATTGTTATTAAATAATAAGAAATGTATATAAAAATGTTATTTATTTCAGATATAATTATGGGCATAAAATATGTAAGAAGCCAGTCGTGGCGCAGGGGCACAGAGTGTGACTGTAAAATCGACTGGTTGTGGGTTCGATACCCAGTCGAGGAAATGAAATGATAAAAATTATTTATTTACTTTTATATTTTCATTTCTTCGCTCTGGTGTCGAAGCTAAGCGCGGTGTTGAGTTCTGCCACTCAACACGCAATACCTCCAGAATTCGGCAGAAAGTGGGGAACGGAGTGTCTGAACACTAGGTTCCCTCTGCCTAGCCCGCTGTGTGCGGGATACAGCGTGAAGCTGATTTAATTTGATTTAATTATTAATTCTATATTAACTTTAATTCTCACACACTCAGAATATTTAAAGTCTGTTAATAAAATATCCGTAAGTTTAATTGTGGATGGCGTGTCTCTAGATATTTCAATGGCAAGTTAAATATGCAAACAACTCCAACGCCAACGTTACAGTTAATTTGCTTACAACTTCATTCCGTTACCAAGTTATGAATAAATCTTGTTTTAACTTTTGTATATATATTATTCTTATATATATATACATACATATATCTTCATATATGTATATATATAAGAATAATAAAGTTTTACATTCCACGTGAAGCAGGCAGGTAAAAAAAGTAGAAGCCTCCGATGTCTTTTTACAAAATGATTGCACAATGATAGTACAGTGTTTAGTTTACGAGTAAACGAGTAAATAATAAATAAATAGAAATTAATAATAATTATTTAACATAATTTTACAAGTAGTTCAACAATTCAAGCAGTTTATTACCTAGATACATATAAATATATAAAAGAATCTATATTGATGTTACGTGTTATTTGATTTTTTTTCGTACTTTAGGCAAAGTAAGAAGAAATACATTGATCTCATTCTATCAATCGATTTCTTCTTAAATAGTCAGAGTTGAAGAAATGTTTTTTTGTAGAAGAATTTACAGTAAGCAAACAATCAAAATATAAAGTTAATTTTATTTACTTTCATAGGATAAAGCAAGAAACGACCAACTTTACATAAATTAAATTATATTTTAAACATATCGCCCAATTTAAAATTTTATGGATACAAGTGTAAATATTATGCACGCCAGAAGTTAAGGTCCAAAATTTTTGCTTCACGTATTATATATATAGATGTGTAATTATTTTGTATTTATAGTCTTTATATTCATACTAATTTATTATAAAAAATGTAAATCGAACTCTGTGATTGTTTAATTCAAAGATATTTTTGAATATAAGTTTTTAGAACTACCACCATGAGGCCAGTCGTAGCGCAGGGGCACAAAGTGTGACTGTAAATCGACTGGTTGTGGGCTCGATCCCCATTCGAGGAGATGAAATCTATACTTATAATAAATCTGTAGAAAATTCGTTTCTGTACATTGAAAATATTAAAAAAAAAATAGCCAGGGTGTTAAAGGATAAACAGAATCCATTTCCAACATTTTTGGAATTTTTGTCTGTTTGTCCGTTAAACACTAATTACGACTTGAGGAATATTAATCATTTTAATACTTTAGTACAACATCGTTTTCGGTTAATATAATTTTATGTAAGGTGAAATTTAACATCAAAATTTTTTAAACTGTCCTTCATTTTAAATCTTAAATAGATGGCGCTGTGCATAAAACGTCGTTTTCTGAATCACGCTGGCAAGATTCTGGGGAAAAGAATAACTTTAGAAACGTCTTATTTATATGACTGTTGATAAATATACGTATTTTTAAAGTACAATTGTTCATAGTACTAACTACAAAGTAAACTAAATTGAATTGTTGGTGAAGATTACCTTTGTAACAGTCTAGCTTAATTCGTAATTATTTAACACAGTGGTAAAGAATGACTTAATATTCAAAGAAATATTGTGAATAGGTTCTTCAGTCCGTTCGTTCGTTTCTGTTATTAATATTTTTTTAAGAAACGTATAAAGTAATTAACTTGTGGGAGCAACCTCTAAAAAATTGTGTCTCAAGAAAAAAATGCTCTGACACTGTTTATAAAAATATCCCGCAGTATTATTTCATAACTTACAAGCGACACGTACCGACATTGCACTATTGCACCTGTATGTTGCATGTATGTATGAGCCAAGGGTATTTTAGGGTATATACCTCAAAATCCTTATAAGATAACTTTGTTGTTAGTGCGTCTGTCCGTCTGTCAAGACTATTTTGTACAAGATCGGTTAAAGGTTAGATACCTCAATGTTCAAGTCTATAAATCCTTAGAGCACAAAAAATCTATCTTCTAAATCATCGCAATCAAATGACGATGAAATATGAGGGTTTATGCTTCGTTTTTTGTCGCATTTTCTATCATAACTATAGGGTACTTCCCGTCGATATACAATTACGAAATTTGTTAAGAAGTTAAACTTACGGCACGTATGAACGAAAATTCCAAAATCCAAAATTCCAAATTATATTTGTGTCACAGAAAAAACCATTAGGAACAAATTTTAATCTGTACTTAATTTGATACAAAATGACAACTTAATAAGTTATTCTTTTGGTGTATCTCCATTCATGAAACTGGTACGAAACTCTCGGGTCATGAGTACGACTTGAACTTGACCGAAAATGTTGATTATTTTAAAGATTATATAAAAATGCCTAAAAACGGGCTTTCTATGTATATTCTGTATACCAACTAGTGTTAAGACACTCCGTTCCTCACTTTCTGCCGAATTTTGGAGGCATTGCGTGTTGAGTGGCAGAATTCAACGCCGCGCTTAGCCTCGACACCAGAGCGAAGAAATGAAAATATAAATTTAAGTAAATATTTCATCTCCTCGAGTGGGGATCGAACCCACAACCAGTCGGTTTTACAGTCACACCCTGTGCCACTGCGCCACGATTGGCCTCAGTCGTGGTCAGTATTTTTATACATTTTTGGAAACCCGACGCTTCAAACACTATGCAGTAGTCCGTGGTCACGGACTACTGCACGGAAAAGAGATGATAGACAAGAAAGAGAGATAAGACGAAATATTTACTTAAATTTATATTTCGATTCCTTCGCTCTGGTGTTAGCTTAGCAGCTTTATGGTATTTTGTTCCGGAAAGAAATATAAGTTCTGTAAAAGCCTCGAGGTGTTTCTTTTCGTGACAGATTACATATGTTAAATAAATAAATAATAAATAAATAAAGCCTTTATTCGCTGACCATTTCAAAATTAATGTTTTTAAATTACAATCTTATTTAAAAAAAAAAAAAGTTAGTAGACATTAAAAGTTTGAAGATTTAGAATTAAAAATATTTAAAAGCATATAATAAATATTAGCTGCCAGTTTTTTGGTTAGGTTGTCCCTCGGCATCGGCCTCCCCCATTATCTTGTATCACTGTTCGCTGTTCCAAGTTAACCTTCTCCATCCTTTTGGTAGATCGTCCTCCCATATTTTTATTTGTTGTCCTTTTTGCCTTTTTCCGCTTCTAGGATACCATTCTGTTACGGTTTTTGTCCATTATTTATCTTTGTTCGTTCTCATAGAGTGTCTAATCCAGTTCCCATAGTCCTTTTCCTTATTTTTGAACTCGTCCATCGATCCTTTAGCCTTATATTCAGCATACTCCATGCTCCTTTGACAAACCATAAGTTTTTGATTTGTAGCAGGCCAAGTTTGACATCCATAAGGCAGGCATGGTAGAATACTTTGATTCCTTCTTGAATATTTCTTTTAGTGACCAATACTGTTTCCATGTGTTACTTATTCTTCTATTAATTTCTTTTGAGTATTGATCACTAATAGATAATACTTGTCCTAAATATATGTATTCATCTACATATTCAATAACCTCTTGATCTGTTTCAATTTTTTTCCTAATAGTATTTGTCATTAATTTGTTCTTCGTTGGGTTCATAGATAGGCCTGCTTTCCTACTTTCATTATTTAGCTGTTGTAACATAGCTTGCAATATACTAGATTCTTCAGCAAAT
>DWLH01002408.1:0-10845 GCA_018249795.1 Heliconius telesiphe telesiphe | reverse complement strand
ATTGTACACAAGCTTTGAGGCTGAGAATTATTAATAACCTTACAAAATAAATTCAATTGCATTAAATTTGTTCTTTCAAACAGTAATCTTCTTTAAATTTTAATACCATTTCACTTTATCTTTCTCACGAAACATCTAACATTCGCAAAAGCACATTTAAACTGCATTTGTGTTGCCAAAACAGTTTTAAAATTATATTTACTTTATCCCAGGAACTGGATACAAAGTGTTGCCATGAGATATTTAAATCCCCGAAGGCATGGTTAAAATTCATGAGTATATCGCGGACACTGAACATATTTTTCGCTGGCAACACCACGTTTATGACGTCACGTAACACGTTAATGTATATAGCAGTTTCGGCGGCTTAATGCCATTTTTTCTTCTGCATGCTACTTCATACGAATATGTGATCGGTTGGATTAATTTTTCAGCGCAAGGATTAGTATGTTTTCGTTTTGTGAAAATATGACAGTCTCACTTCGGGGAATTGAATATATTTGGATATGAATAAAAGTGGGAGTTATTAGGATAGGCGTCTGTTAGGTGAATTTGTAATTTCCGCTTGTATATTAGCAAAGTTTTTACGTTCAAGTTTTTTTGTTGTAATAATTCTTTAAGTAAATTAAACTTTGTAGAAGATAAATATATAGTCAAAGAAACCAAAACTTTAACTTTTAGTGTAATGTTCATTATTACAAAGTAAAATGATTATCATTAATTCTAAGTAAATAATAATGGAAAATGAAATTTGATCGTAGGTAGAATTATTTATTAATAGATATAATTATTAAATAATCAGGTAGTGACAATATAAAATAATAACATATTAATGATATATAGGCCTCGTTTGTCAAACATGGCTATGAAGACGTCAAACCTATATTCTAACAAATACGGTTCCTAATAAAGAATGCGCGTGGCGTTACCATTTTAGCCTCAAAGTGGAAGGCGGCTAATAAATCGAGTTTAATTTTGACAAGCTTCCCAATATAGAAGCTCGAGATATTTTTTGACTAGCTACCTTAATAATGTTATGTTGTTTGGATTTACATATTTAACATATTGACAGTTAATAATAGTAGAATTTTAAAACTGAGTACCTACATGTTTAATTTTTTTAAATTCTATTTTATTGCGTGTGGAGTGGCGGAGGTAAACGCTGCGCTGTGTCTTGCTACAAAAGTGAAAAAATAAAAAATATTTTGTCCTCGAAGCGGCAATCTAGCTACAAACAGTACATTGTGCCGTTGCGCCACGACGGCATTTTATTAAAGAAAAAAAAAACGAAATCTCCAAAATATTTTTATATTAAATTTCAATTAGCGCAAAGATATACAAGACTATAAATTGAGTATCTGAAGTGAAGGACAAAATGTAAAAGTTGTTCAATAACAACGATGCAAATCTCGCCCCGCTATAAATAATGTATGAGCTGGGACGAAACTTCCAAATTATTGAGTGAACCTAAAACATAGACTTTTTAGTTCGGTTTTGTGTTTATCATTCAAAATAAATTTGTTTGGTGCTATTTACTTCGCTACTTATAATAAAACTATACGGCACAAATATCAGCTTCCTTATATAATTTTATCGCATAGCAGGTAGACTTAGTGAACCTAGTGTTAAGACTCTCCGGTCTTCACTTTTCCGGGTCCGAGTGGACCTCTCGGACCCACAAACATCGTGTTTATAGTTATAATTATCTTCCAAAAATATGATTATAATATTGTTTCTTTACAAAGTTCTTTTACTGCAGTATTACAAAACGACTTATGTATAAGTATTTGTAGGTTTAAGCCGTGCCAGGCACGAAATTTTAGGTTTAACCTTAATTTGCCAAATTGTGTAAAATATTCATTATAGAACAATTTGTTATTAATGTATTTTAAAGTTTAGTCAACAATTACTTTTGTCATAGCAATGTTTTTACGGGCTTTTGTTTAACTTGCCGTGTTAGTGTATGAGAAATGTTGCGAGGTCAAATTAGACTCACTTCCCAGTCTCTATTGAGTCGAAATTTGGTTTGGATTTGGAACCAAAAGTTAATCCTGAATGGCCGCCGCAATAAGATGGCAAATTACAATTTTTTACACAACCCACCTTATATGGATATCAAGGGCTTGATTTGTAAAATACAATATACAACAATAAAAGTAAAATATGAAATATATAATAGAAAAAAAAACAAGCTTGTTCTTAAAAAGTTTTTTAAATTAATATTACAAAGCTTAACGATTTGAAACTTTTGGCACTGAATCTGACATCTTGCGAACTCAAGTCAATTCATTTAACCGAGTAGAAATCGAACTCGCAAGCGTCCTTCTTTCGCGCCCTCCTTGTGTGTGATAATTAATTATTAATTTTATTTATATATTACATAAATATTATGTTTAAAATAGATTTGAAAGTTTCTGTAAATTTAAATGAAATACGTAGTACAAAATTATTTAGTTTTGTTAGAGATATAGGTGTCCTGAATTATAAATTAGAGCACAGTATATTAACACTGCAGCGTCGTATTCATTATAATATTACCATTGTCGTGTTACTTGTACCACCGTTTAATTCCTGTTTTAACAGACGAATAACTCCAAAATTACGTTTTATCTTTATGTAGACAAAGTCTCGCTCTGGTAGATCTGGTAGAGAACGCTCGGCGTTGAGTTCCGCCTCTCTCGAAAAATGGGTCTGAGTGTTTTAACACTATATTCCCTCTACCTACCTTTCTATGCGGGACAACGCGTGCGCAAGAGAGAATACATTTTTTAAAATATTTTTTAACATAGTCACAGCGCTTGGACGGCTTCCAAAGAGGCGTGGGTTCAAATCCCGCTACGTTCAAATTTTTATACATTTTCTTAATAAGTATATAAAATACCCTTATATCATTTTAAGTGAGAGAAATATTTGATTCTAGTTAGTAATAGACAAAGTATTTCTGATTCCTTGTAACTTCTTTATTTGTGACAAATGATTTTTTCAAACAGTTCCACTTACGACTAAGCTGAGACTGGAAAAAAGGGAGGTTGTCAGTTTTACTTGTATGTACATATATATATATATATGTATGTGTTATTGTCAAAATTGGATAATATTTGAGTATGATGATCTAGTTTGGCTTCCAAGCACGTGTGCCAAATGGCGTAAGTGTATATTATAGAAGTATACCTATACTCGTATGATAGTCCATCATGATCTCGGCAACTGAAAGTTATATCGGAATTATCCTTTTTGATTTCAATGTGGTTTGTTTCTATATATAAATAGTCTTAAGTTTCATCAAAATCGGTTCGGTAGTCAATACTTGTTGTGGTTCTATATTTCAAATACGAATGTATTTGAAATAGGTTATTTTTATCTAAATTACTTATATTAAGATTAAAATATAACTCACTTGTGCATTATACTGAAAATTAATCACCTCCATGTAGATTGTCCAAAGAGTGTAACACTTACCTGTAAAATGAAAAAAAAAAAAAATTAAAATCTATTTTACGAACACATGAATATAAAATAAAAGTATACAAAAGCCCGTTGCTAAAGGTTTATTATGAAAGCTTTCTCATTTTACAGCTTTTTCCCACTGAAAGACTTGGTTATTAAAAGGAAAAGGAAAATAAATTTTTTATATCCAATTCATTTGAAGCAGTTTAAGTTCGTCCAATGTATATAATTATAATTTTGTTTTGTAAACGAGCTACAAGGCGTTTGGAATCTAATTTCTATTGTTCTTATTCGAGGAATAAAAGAGAGTTATGTCACTGTTTCACTACAAAGTTACGTTGAGTCTTTGTTATGTTTAATTGGTAAGATATTTTGACTAAAATACTATTTTTCATTTACTGCAATTTTAGAAATTACTATAGGATGTCTAATACTTAAGCTGGAATTTGCTTAAAATAAAATATTTTATGTAATTCCGATGTGGTGACAATAAAAATTGTAATAATGGCCAAAGTTTGGTGGGATGTGAGCATAATGTGAGTTCAAAAGGCGATATGTAAGAAACTAACATAACTAGTGGCCGCCCGCAACTTCCTTTCCTATCAAATGTGATCATTTGATTTTTTCCGTTCCCGGAGGTGTTTCAGTAAAGTCTCTTTTAGTGTTCCACTGAATTCAGCAATCAATCTTTATCAAGTTTTCCGCGTTCTACGCTGTATTGTTTTGGCTGTGCCTTGTCAGTCATTCGGTAACGAAAGATTTTTATATATAGGTATAGATTAAAATATGTTGGGTGAGGAAAATTATTTTTAAGCAACAAAATCTTGGTCATCATATAATAAAAGCTTTTTCGATTCAATTTCTTTCCATTACAGCAACAGCATTTATTTTTTTTGCTTCATACTGTATCACGCACATATCAGAGTAGGCAGAGGGATAAAATATATCATTCTGTCGAGTGGGAAACGAACCTACAAGCGACGCGTTTATAATCACACGCTTATGGTCTGCACCGCGACGGCCTCATCTTTAGAATTAATATTTCAAATCCTATAAGGTTTACTCGAATATCAAGAATACCTTTGAAATTTATAACGACACAGTATGTTTCTAGTATTTCCTTTGAAAATGTATATATCTTCTTATTATGTAGACACTTTTTATCCCCTTATATAATAGCTATCAAAAGGTATGACATAACGAAGTCGTTTTTAATTTTTTATTCCGAACTTGTCCGCAAACTTCTCTTAATTAATCCAAGCGGCTAATTAAGGTGACTTTTATGAAAGTTTCTTAGAGAGATTTTCAATAAGAAATTAGGAGATTTCGAGTTTGAAACGAAATTAGTCATGTTTGTATATCTTAAATTAATCTTGTTCAGTCACCTTCAGTTTCGTTTACTTATTATATAAAATATTTGACTGTTGATATTAATTTTAATGAAATATCGTATATTAGTAAAAGTATTAGTGTACATTTCAAATAGATCTAAATATTCCACGACAAGTTTTAATATTAAATACTAGCGATCCAAGCGCGGCTTTGTGTGTTCAAATTTATAGTTATCTTCTTCTTTGTCGCTTCGCTCTTGGCAGAGCGGTCGTGGTCGTCGTTTTAAAGTTTATAGTTATATTATAGCCAAATTGTGCAACATCTTTACATAAATGTCTGTGTGTTATTCTGGTGTAGAATCTGTGAGATTAGTAGATGCCGATAGAGAAAAAAGTATATATACTCGTATAAATAACTCTAATTTCCAATTTCTATATCCGATTCACTGTCAAACCAGAGAAACACATTATAAATACAAGTATTGCCAATAATGAGGTAAGAATATGTAACTATATGATTCAGCCAGTTAAACCTCCACTTTGCCATATTATATTAAATAAAATTTGTAATACAATTTAATTAAATAATAGAAATTTATATACAAAATGAAGTTACTCTCTCATTAATAAGTATAACACGGCACAATTGTAAACATGTCGTCGACTTAACGGCTACGAAGCAGAAGTAATCGTCCCTTCATATTCCACCTCGGGCGTGTTAAAACATGTTTCAAAATTCAATTAGAAATTCGGTATTGTTTGTCAAACACGACTTTGACTTTAGCTATTTACTTCTACTTGCATTTGCTTGACTGTAAAAGAGGAGTTCTGGGTACTTCTATTGCTAGGAGAATAATTTTTACATCAAATTGTGTTTTTTTTTCAGCAGTACTCTTTGTATACATACAGTAGGTTAGACGTAGTGTCACGCCACTAGGGCCAGTATTTAGAAACTGATCTCAACTCTGAGATCGTTTTTGAGAGTTTGTTTACGTTCTTACATTATAATCTATAAATGTAAACGGCGTCTCAAGATCGGTCTTAGTGTTGAGAGCGATTTATAAATACGGGCCTAGGTCCTCAGCTTTCTGCCCGAATTCGAGTTACAGTGTGTGGAATGTGGAGAGCTAGAACGCCGTACTTTTGTCTTGCTAGGAGAAATTAAAATAATTAAATCTTGAGAGGACTGTGTTCAAAATCAAATACTATTCCATGTTTTGCGCCATGGTGGTCTTAAAATTTATGATAGATAGAAACAGATTTGATTATGAACGCAAAAGAGCGTAGTGATGATTCACTCTGTACCGGTTATCGACGTAGTGGCGGAACGTCATACGGTAAAGTTTAACTATAAATATTTTGATATCGAAAAATGTACAAAAGTAGCTTTTAAAACTAGGGTCCGTACTCATAGAAATAGTATTGTAACATCAATATAAAAAAGTGTTTCGTTTTAGGTGAAATGGATAACGCTTATAATTTAGCCATCGGCCTTGTTTCTTGACAGGGTAATTAATTAAAATTGATTAACAAACAAAAAACACTCGATTGGAAGACCTCATTAAGGGTAACTTGAGAGGAAACGAGCAATATGTTGCAATACCTAATTTGAAAAGGTACGTAGCGTTTTTTAAAAGTAGGATATACAATATCAGTCAACAGTTCTTCTAGAATAATATGTAAACATATGTATACATTTGGTACGTTTGTCACTGTATGCGACAGTTGTGTGTTCAAATACTTTAAGGAAGAAATTAATTACCTGTACTAATATTATAAAGGTCAGGAGAACTACTAGTTCGACTAATCGAAAAATATGTGTCTATTCATCAGGAAGTGGACACTCCTCAAATTTATAAAGAATTATTTATTAAAGAGATACATTTTTGGCAAAAACGATCAATATAATTAATTAAGATATGAACTATGAATGTAATGCGTCAATTAAATTACTTTGGGTTTTTCTACGTGACCTTTAACCAATCTTGCAAAATTTCACTTTTAGCAATATTAAATTGAACTATTTGCTATGTAGGCGTATACTAGCCTTGAATGTAAATTAAATCTACTATGTACACCGTTGTCTATATTTATTTAAAACTGAGTAAATTACTTACGTTGTAACATTTTTTTTTATCTCTTTAGGATTTCATTAAGCATCAAGGACTTAGCGTAAAAGCCCTATAACAGTTCCTTCGGCACTTAACAGGCAATATCCGTTCGATCAGCTGTTCGGAAACATCTGGCGTCACGTCATATTTTTTTTTAATATATTTTTTTTTATCGGCTAACGATTTTTTTGATACAGCTTTAAATGTTTTTGTTTTTATGCGAAATGGCTTTACGGCTCCTATAAATTGTAACTGGCTGTTAAAATAATGGATGCGACAGATGTACGTTTGTTATAGATTTTAGATACAAATTTTAAAAAATATGGCACGTATTAAAATTATATTGTTTTGAATGGAACAGCCTTTTTTTAAATAAATAATATTTAATAAAAAAAATACAACAACACAACGAACATAATACTAGAAATTTATATAAACTTTTTTATTTATAAAGTAATTGAAATAATGCAAACACTACATGTTAAAGTGTAAAATACAAAAGTGAAAACTGTATTTAAATCGTTATATATTAATATCTTTATACATATATAAATAATGCGTGTTCAGTACAGAACGCAACCGTGCGCTTCGTCTTGTTACCAGAATGGAGAAAAATAAAATAAATTTTGAACTCACACCTACCGTTTACAATTTAGCACTAGAATTTTAACTTAACTTCACGCTTTATCCCTAGCAGGGTAGTCAGAGAGAACGTAGCGCCAAACGCTGCGGACCCAGCATAATTATATCGTATATATACAACAAGAATGTCACATGCAATGGGGTCATATATAAACTGAGTAATCAACTTAATATTGTTAAATTAAAAAGGTTTATTAGGAACTGTTAATATTTATGAACAATAATGAAATTCACTTGCGAATACATTATTTTATTGCACGAAGCCCCAATTGCTGCATAATGGCGCATATTTGTGTGTTCGTGATGGAACTTCCTTGTAATTTGACCTTTGTAGTTGAGTGGTGGGATAGTTGACAAGTTACATTTCTATTTTAGAATAGTTTTTAAGTAAATTTAATAATTTTGTTTTTTATTACATCTCGTATAAATCTAGATATATTCGATCCATTAGTTGTACTTTTTTTCTATATAATTTTTTACTTTTCCAAATTTTCCTTTTTTATTAAAAATGTTCTCTTCTTAGCCCTAAATTTACTTTGAGTGAAGCCTAAATGTTTCTTTTTGTGATTTGGAACCTTTAAACGGCGTTGGTAACATATTTGTATAAGATTATCAAATCTATGTCTATGGGAATTGTAGCGACTGTAATTATTATATTTAGACCAACGACATCCTCCACAGTAGGGGATCGGTTGTTGAAAGTTCAATTTAGTTCACCATTTTCTGGTCAACAACTACCGCTGTGTGATTTACAATATACGTTTAGATATTAATTTATGGACAGCCAAGAAATATTGTTCAATATTCTCCTTTGCTTTATCTATATAGATTTCAATACACGAACGATACAATTTCATTAAAATGGTAATTAAGACATTGAGACCAGGTTGGGAGCTCTATAATGGCTCTATCTAATACACTTGATATGAGAATTATATAGGCTATTCATTATATGAGATTGATGCTATCGTAAAGCGTTTAGAATGTATTTAGTACGGGATAGTTGTAAGTTTAAATATGATAGTGATGATCTATTCTATTAAATATGAGTGATGTTAAATATTTAAACTTATCAATATCTAATATGTGACGCCATCGTGGCGCAGGTGACCAACCGTGTAACTGTAAACGTGATGGTTGTAGGTTTGATTCCCATGCGTCGAAATTAATTATTATTTATTAATATGTTTATTTCTTAGCCGAGCTAAGAAGGAAAAGCGCAGCGTTGCACTCCTTCAATCTACACGCAATGCCGAAAATTTGGCGGAAAGTGGAGAACGGAATGTATTAACACTACGTTCCCTTTCGCCTACCTGGGGTACGCTACGTGAAGTTGAAAGAAAATTATATCTAATACTATAAAACTAAATAGTGTGTTTGGTATAAGCATAATATTAGCGTTAGTCTCAGCAACTACTATTTCAAATTGCAAAATTACGACAAGAAACTTAAATCAACTAATGTTACCCTAGTTCAGTTAAAAAATGTAGTACTCGCACGCTTCAGAAAGCAGAGAATAAAGTGACGTATTATTCTTTTCTTTCTAACTCGTTAAATGCGTTAAGTTGAAAGTAAATATAATTGCTTTATGCGTACTGCAATGCAGATTGGAAGCAAGCCTTTTGTTCACTGATCACCGAGTACATAATTTTTCTTACGCCTTGAATTTTTTTAAACATTGGCGTCTAAAATTATAAATCCGATTTAAAAAAAATGTGATTATGTAATTGACATGTATTTTAAATTTTTGAACAGATTCATCAAAAATAGTTTAGTAGTTTTTGAGATATTGATTTATTATTATTATTTTTTAATAAATCATAACAATTCTCCTAAATTCTAAGATTAGAATCTAAGCATGTCCTTCACAACATATATTAGGTCATCTGCACACCCATCTACGTCTGACTAGACTGATGGTTGCTTAACTAGGCCAGAGTATACGATATCTAAGGCTGATACATAATTCTAGTTATATAACAATCCGGATATTTAAATGTGAAACATGTCGAAATTGAACAAGTTCAATGTATCTATCGAAAATAGCAAAATCGATTTTACATTCGCAAACAATATAATCAAACGAGTCATGATCGCATGAAAATCGAATAATCGATCAAATCAAACCGATTGTTCGATAAACAGTACACCTCGCTGTTGTAATGCTTCAGCAATTCTTATTTAGGTGAGTTCACACTAGTACAAGTTGAGTATTAATATAATTATTTTTTTTTTAGTGTCAGAGACCTTATGTTAAGACACTCTTTTCTCCGTCCTAATTAAATTGCGTGTTGAGTGGTTGAACTCAACGCCGCATTATTGTCTGTTTAAACAGAGCCGGGAAATAAGAAAGTTCGTAAATTAGGCATCGATTCCTCTACCACTGACCCACGATGGCCATTAGTAATTTAGTGGAAACCAAAATTCTACGTTAAGAATGAATTTATTTTCTATAGAAAATTCAATATAAAAGAATAAAATAATAACGTATTATTCTTGTTATAAAACTTTTTCTATTAAACAACCGGTCCTTGACAGTTATCATACTTTCAACAATTAGTTAGTTATAGTCTCCATTACAGAAGTAAAGTAGGTTAAGTAAAATTTTTGTTTCTTTTTCATTTTCAGTCAAAGGGTTAATTTAGCTGGGTAATTATAAGCTTATTATATACATATATATTATATTTATTTTTAGGTCAAGCATATACATAAATACTTTTCATATAACTAATATATTATATCGTACCGTACTTTCTCATTCTACTACAGGTTAAAAGAGTGAACAAAAAATATAACTGACAATATGTCACATTTTAAGATACAGTCAGAATCTGACTTTAAACATGACCTTGTGGAATGGACCTGGTAATACGACAAAGCGGCGTTAAGTTCCGCCGTTCGACACGCAATATCCCCAAAATTGAGGAACAGAACGTCTTAAAAGGTCAAATTTGCCTTCACTGCTATATATAGCTAATAAAAAACCCTTTTGTAACATTCGAATGACGACCTTTGGCTTGTATTGTTATAACAAAAGTATTTCACATAAACGCCAAAAATCATAAATAACGCTCGTTAAACAAACAAATAGAGATTTCGCTACATTTTTTTTTTACAATTTCCGTTTCCCATTAAAAGGTGACAAAAACTACCACATGTGAACGCACCTTTACAATATTGACGGGTACAAATGTTTCTACACATCTGCAACACGCGGTGCCAACTTTACGATAATTTGCAGGATTAATATAGGAATGCTCTTTTATGTATTTATGTATACAAACCACTTTAGATTGGAAAATAGAATATATATA
>DWLH01002407.1:0-10847 GCA_018249795.1 Heliconius telesiphe telesiphe | reverse complement strand
ACTGCTCGATTAGGGGGAACGGACGCCCTTCGAACGTTCACAGGAACTGCTCACGGTAGTAAGTGAAATGACAGGACCGGGAGCCCGCGTGATAAGCGTAGACGCTATGGTCGTTGACTATAATAATGGAGAACTATAATAAAGGCAGACCAACTGGCATGCATTAAAGCCTCAGAACAACATGAGGTAATAGTGTATGAGGACAGAGGTGAAGATCTCAGTTACCTAAAACCCAATCACTTGGGCACGCTGAAAGTAAACCCACCATCTACCCTTGTGACCATCGAAAGCGGCTCAGAACTCTACCAACGTAAGACAGCAGATGAACAGGCAAAACGTGCAGAAAACAAACCAAAACACAGTGCTGTAAGAGGCGCATGCAGCGCCTTTATGACTGCCGTTGAAAACCTATTAGGTAAGAGGAAACCTTCACTACATGAAACCCAGGTGGTGGCCATAGATAAAATCACAAGAGACTCTCCAAAGACTACCGCTGTAAAAATATGACCAAAGTTAACAAGAGCGGCTATGGATCAAGTAAAAACACCCTATCTGGAACCGATCATGGGACAGAAAGACCATTACAAGAATGCTTTCCTTGAATTCCTCGCAGTCCTCAAAGCTACTAAAGAAGTAAAGCTCAGAACTTGCAAGGAAATAATGCTTGCCTTTCAGGGAGAATACTCGATACTGGAAGTAAAGCTCAAAGAGGCAGAAGCCGCCATATATAACAACGATACCGCCCAAACCATTACAGGCAACATGAACGGCAGTTACATGGCGGCGTATAATGCTGCAGTTGACTTTGTGGAGTTGGATGAAGAGGAAACCAGACAAACAGGCAACCTCAAATTCAACTTAACTGGTAATAATCCCATTGTAGTCGCCGCCAAGTGCACGAAAGTGATGCTGGAGGATAAAATACTAAAGATGGCCAGAAACTTCGACAGCACTCTAGAACCCACGTCATCAGCGGAATGGGAGGTACCTGGGATGCAGTGGGTAAATGGGGTCCCCGGATGCGGTAAAACAACTTGGATTCTAAAACACTTTGACTTGAATAAAGACATTATCATCACCACTACCACACAGGCAGCCAAAGAACTCCGGGAGAAGCTGTCGGTAAATATAGGTAACTTAGTAAAAAGTAAGGTTTGCACTATGGCTTCACTATTGGTTAACGGGGTTAGAAAATCAGAAAGGTACAAGCGCCTTATGGTAGATGAAGCCCTAATGAATCATTTTGGAGCAATAGTGACGGCTACTAGAATCTCCCGAGCAGTAGAATTACTACTGATCGGAGATGTAAATCAACATCCCTATATGACCGGGAGAATCTGTTTAATATATTTTACCGCAGTCCATCCCAAATGCTAAGCATAATCAAGTCACTACTGTGTACCCAAAGAAGCCCCATGGACGTCGCTTACGCCCTACGAGAAATATACTGCGGTATATACTCAGCGAAAAGGGCAGTGCACTCCCTTCATATTGTAAACATCAAGGCGACGCCGGTACCAAAAGACCTAAAAACACCTTCTACCTCACTTTTACGCAAGAGGAAAAAAGACTCCATGATTCAACAAGGATACGGGGTGAGTACAGGTTCAAAGGTGTTAACGATTCACGAAGCTCAAGGTCTGACGAACGTAATGGTAGTAGTAGTGAACATGAAGTCGGCAAAATTACAGCTGCATGACAGCGTCCCGCACGCAGTCGTCGCAATAACGCGACACACTTACAGCTGCTACTACTACAGCGGCAGCGAAGACGATGCAGTCAAAATGCTGATCCGCAGTGCAACAATGGCAACGACGAAAGGCATTGTGGAATACAATTTAAAAATGGCCATTAAAGAAAGAAACGAAGTGGTCATGTCTTCTTTAGTAGAGGTTATGACCACTTCGGTTATACCTTCCACATCCTGAATCCATCCTTCGATAGGCACTTAGAATAAAAAAACACAAAACTATATATACGTTGTAAATTGTAATAGATATTAAGTTAATTGATAATAAGTGAAATGTTTACAAAAAGGCAATCTAAAAATACCTGGACTTTCTTAAGAATTAAATATCTAGATAACTATCTCTAGTTATAAGCCTAGTTTAAGTGGCAGATAAATATACTGTTGATTAGCTGATAATAATGAAAAAGTTAAAAAAAAGTACGGACCACGTGTCTGTAGTGTTTAGTTAAAATTATATTAAAAAAATAAAAAAAAACTAAACATACTATTCTCGACCTTCCGTCCAACAATGAAATGAGAATAAAAATTTTTCAATAAAATTCTATAAATATAAATAAAACAAATAGATTTATTTTTGTATATAATAATTTATTGCGTACTTTTATATCTAGATGTATAAATCGCTCGCCGCCGATCGCTATACCTACCTTAACAATAATTAAAAAATTGGCATAAAATAAAAATATATCTCATTTTTTTTCTATATTCTGTTGAGGCACTATGTTTATGATACACACTTACACTAATTTAAGTAATTTTTCGTTAACATTTGTAAGTTAGCAGTCACCGCATGTCGCAGATTCATAAACAATTTTTTTATTTATTTCGCCTTATATTCATATATACATTATATCCATGTAATTTTTAGGAAACGTATAAAAATTTGGTCTCCTAATTTTAGGCTCTTGGAAACCGACCACTAAACTATAAAAGTTCTTATCATACACATTCTTAACGCGTATAGCTAAGTGGCCAAAGCGCTTC
This sequence comes from Heliconius telesiphe telesiphe, assembly GCA_018249795.1. Lineage (NCBI taxonomy): Eukaryota > Metazoa > Arthropoda > Insecta > Lepidoptera > Nymphalidae > Heliconius > Heliconius telesiphe. The sequence continues at coordinate 8,113 of DWLH01002407.1, read as the reverse complement.
GACTTGGTTTCCAAGAAGCGCGGGATTGAATCCTGGAACGTTAAAATTTTCATACGTTTCCTAGAAAAAAAAAAACTTAATCTTAGTGTGGAATAACACTAGAGAAAATATATTCTGTTAACTTACCGTTAACTTGTAAACTAATTCTAATCCCGGCCATAAAATTCATATGAGCATCAACTATCAAGTAATATTGAGTATAATTCATAAACAAGAACAACTCTAAGATAGTATAAGGTTTACAAGTGTGGAATTTTTTTAGTCCGCGAATAACTCGACAACTGGACGGAACTCAATGAAACTTATTGTAAAATGTACTACTTTATTTATTCGTTTATTTGTTTCCTTTAGATATTTTATAAACAGTAAAAAGCATCTCACAAACGGCGACGGTGAGGCTACTCTCGCACTTTAAAAACACGAGAATGCCCAAGTTTATGAAAAAAAAATTGATACGTACACGGCAAGAGTCAAAACCGTGCACGTGCTTTAAAAATAATAGTTAAAAACTACACATTATTTTGTAGTTCTAGAATGATCCATCACACTAATTTTTATTAAGCTATTATCACACAATAAGGCTATTTGATGAAAAACAGAAAGAGGTAGGACACTTGCCAAGTGATCGTTCGCTAGGAATTGTATATGTATTTGTGTATTTGTGTATGTGTGTGTGTTTGTGTTTTTGTGTCTGTTTGTGTGTGCGGGGGTCAGTCGGAGTCGCTGCCGGACTCGGACAGGCACAGGTCGTCGTTGAGCACGTCGGCCGATAGTGCTGCGTTTGACACACCTTAAAAACAAACATTATTTCAATGTATAATCATCGTGGCGCTGTGGCACAAGCGGGCGATGGTTGTGGATTCCCTCTCAGGGGAGTAAAATATTTAAATTTTTAATTTCTTCACTCTAGTAACGAGGTGAAGCGTGGAGTTTAGTTCCGCCACTCAATACGCAATGCTTCAAATATCGGCAGAAAGTGGGGAACGGAAGTGTCTTTTGCGTAGAAAATTGAACAAACATTCATCCTCACAAACTTTCACATTTCGCTTGTCCCTGTTAACATTGTCGGATGTGAAAATCGGCAACTTTACAGGAGAGCCCGTCAAAGTTTAAAATGTTAACATTTTTTTATATATATACGGCCATGGTCTAATGAAAATGTACAGACAGAGCTTCAATATTAAAGATTTATAATCTATACATATATTAAATATATAATAATACGTGAAGTGTGAACTTTGTACTTGACTTTGTGTGTAAGTGAACTTAGTACTTCTTTTTACGAAACGGACGTAGGAGTATGAAATTATGCACAGTTTTAACTTATATAGAAAAAAATAATGCATAAAAAGATACATTAAATGAATAAAATAAATATTACACAGCCTACCATACATAATATACACTTTAGTAGGTATACATAGCGGCGTACCGTTCTCGAGCGCGGGCAGCGCGGGGTGCGCCGTGCTGTCGTCGCTGTCGCTGCCGCTGTCGTCGCTGTCGCTGTCGCTGGACGAGCTGGACGAGCTGTCCTCTTGGCGCGGTGCTTGCTGGAAAATATTTTATATTATCTTACTAAATATTCAACTTAACTTAACGAAGCGCCTAGTCCACTGTCATCAACCTCTTCATACATGCCCTCCGGAGGGTCCTCGTGCTTTTTACGTGACCTTCCTCCAGTATCTTTGATACTGTGTTGTCGAAGGTCAACCGAGGTCTCCCCCTGTCTCTCTTACCACTCACTTTTCCATTATAAATATTTTTTGCCATTCTTTCATCACTCATTCGTTCGACGTGCCCAAACTAGCTGAGCACGTTCTTCTTCATTCTCACCGTGACATCCTCGCTAGTACCTGCCATTCTGCCTGCTAAGCTGACTCCGCACATCCTACGAAGAGATCGTATCTCCACGGCATTCATCTTTCTTTCATGCTTCTTCTGTAATACCCACATTTCGCTGCCGTATAACAATGTCGGTACCAAAACTGCATTGTGTACGGCCAAACGAGCAGTTGTGCTGACGTTTAACTGTCTTATCAATGCATCTAAAGCTCCGTGAACCCTGTTCCCGGCAACAATACGCCAAGAATATATAGATTTGCTCTATAAAGTGGTTTTTGTGTTCATAATTTCCGTAGACATTATTCTTATTAATTTAACATAGTAATGGTAGAGTTTTGTAAAAGGACAGTTGGATGACCTACCAAAAAGATAGATATTTTTTATGGTCCGTGATATTTGACTGAGAACGGTGATTATGTAGGAATATATCTGACTAAATAAGTAAACGTATTATAACCACGTTTTATTACAAGGCAACTATTTTTTGTCGAGTTTTAAACGGCAAAAGAAATATACAGTTTCCAAGTTAATAATGTTTAACATAAATTTCCAAGCAAGCAGAGGCAGCAAACATTTTCTTAATTTTTTTAAACATTTTTAAAGTGATGTGAGTTAAAGTGAAGCGAGTGATACACGAATACCTTTATATAGAAAACGTATAAAAAATTGAAAGTAGCGCAACTCGAACCCGCACCTCCTGAAAACCGACGGCGCTCTGCGTGTACAGGCGCTCTGGCCACTAAGCCATACGTTCTCATCAAGCTACGTCGAAACTTTTATACGATTGTTACAACTTATTTATATTGCTACTTTCTGCCGAATTCTGGAAGCTTTTCGTGGTGAGTGAAGAAATGTAAATAGTAAATATTTCATTCCTTCGAGTGGGATAGAACTCACAACCTTTCTCGGTTACAGTCACACGCTTGTGCGCACGCATCTCTGCGCCACGACTGGCCCCTAGGAACTATACATAATATTTCTTAACCATTATTAATTTACTATAAAAAGGTGGTAAGATGCAAAAACGAAAAAAAAGATGTAAAAGCTGGTAAGATGCAGCATGACGTCACAGGCTAAGCCAGATTTAGCCGTGCAGGCCGTACTTTAATCTCAATAACTTTTGAAGATAGGAAGAAACGGATTCTTTTTCTCGAGTTACGTATTTTTTGATATATACTGATACCAAAAAAAAAGGTGGTGTGACTCATTCGTATAGTTCTCGCCGGGTATTCATATAGTACTCGACTATCCAGTCCCAATACGACATTATATAACAATTTTACCATTCTTCTATAACATTTATTTTTAAAGTATATTAAAGAGATATGTTTTAAAAAGAATGATAAAATAGATGACAGCAAACGAATTTGATAACCCGAATGGTATAAAGAAACATCTTTATTTAATATAAAGAATTAATTATGATGTAAAAGATTTAAGAGTGCTTGTGAGAATATTTAAATTTTAAAATAGGTCAATGTTTATAAACAACTATCTTCAATGCTGTATACCAACATGTTAAGTTCGAATACATTTAAATATAATCTTTTATTAAACACCATTTTTGGACGATCTACAATATATTTGACTATCATTATAAAATTATTTTATTTGTACAGTACTGAGATATGACCTCTTTGTTTAATTAAATATTTGATATTTTTTGAGAATTAGTTTATAGAACTACCACCACCTATCATTGTCGAAATTACGCGTCGTTGTGTCAGAGGTCGTTCTCTCCTCTCTTGTTCTCGCTTCCTAAAAAGGCTTGAAGCGGAGAACGAGAGAGGTCCTCTAGGAAAACATGTTGTAATGTAACTCACATTGTACAATTATTTTTCTTTACAATCAGAAACAAATTTAGAATTTTAAATAGCCGAATGAAAATGTAACAAAAAAAAAAGTTATTCAATGACAATACTCCAGTTTCTCTATTTTTTATTGATACTCTTTTGTAAGTAAAAGTCTTAATAAAATTTCTTAAGATTTTTTTTCGTGATATGATATATCCCACACACAGAATAAACAAATAGAACCTAGCGTCACTCCGTTGCCCTTTTCTATTTTCAGACATTGTGCGGAACTCAATACTACGATATCTTTAAAGGACAAAAAAACATATAAATTATATACTTACAGCCACAGGTGGAAGGGAAGATTGAGGAGCAGGTTGAGGAGGCGCGTGTCTTTGTGGAGGATGAGTATTATGGGTATTATGGGTATTTTGGGTATTATGGGCATTATGGGCATTATGGGCATTATGGGTATTATGGGCATTATGGGTATTGTGGGCATTATGGGTATTATGAGTATTATGGGTATTATGGTTATTTTGGTTATTTTGGTTATTATGGGAATATGGTGGTGGAGCTGGGGGAGAGCGAGGCGGTGCTTCGTCAAAGCCAATCATCGGGAGGGAGGCTAGAGTACTGTTGCCGCCTCCTGACCATCTGTGAATAGAAAAAATAGTACATTATTTACATTGCTTTAGGATAAATATATGCTTAGTAAGCTAAACAACGTCTATATATATATATATATATATATATATATATATATATATATATATATATATATGTATACTTATGTATGTATGGTAGTGTTTGATATACTTATTTTGTAAATTTAATGTATCTTTTCTGCATTATTTCAAAAATATATTTGCATTCTGCACTACTTCTATGTAAATTAAAACTATGCCAAAATTAATATTCCTCCTTCCGTACAGTTATTGTAAAAAAGGGTACAAAATTCCATGTATTAATATATAGATGAAAGTTATGTTCTTCATTTTCACAAATGTGTAGGCTTAAAATATAGGGACATCGACATGTCGCCATAGCAGCACATTGTCTGATTGAGAGCACGACGGGTGTAGGTTCATGTGGGGTGAATGAATTATTTTCATTTCCTTGCTCTAGTAACAAGACAAAGGCCGGCGTTGAGTTCCTCCACTGAACACTCAATATCTCGATAATTAGGCAATGCATAGAAATATTGACATTTTTCCAAAAAAAATAAATAATGAGAAGAGGCATTTATTCAACCAACCAACCAACTTAGAAGTTTATAGTAAAATTTTCTTCTCTCTTATTTTTCCCAACTTCAATTTTTACGTGCAATGTAAAAATTTCGCGTAAAAATGTGCTATTGTATTTATTCTATTTTATAATGTAAATATTATTGGTCAGCCGAATAAACTAATTAAGTAGTGGTAATAGAGGCCATCGTGCCACAGAGGCACAAGCTTGCGACTGTTAACTGGGTCTGATTCATTTAAATATTTGATATTTTCATTTCCTCGCTTTGGTAACGAAGCAAACCGCGGCGTTGAGTTTCGCCACTCAATGCGCAATGCCTCCAGAATTCAGCGAAAAGTGGGAAACGGAAGTGTCCTAACACTAGTTTGCCAAATTCTCTCTGCCTATACTGTGTGCGGGATACAAAAGCTAAAAAAAATGATGTTGGTTAAACAACTGACCGACGACTTAAGAAAATTACATACAATTTTATGCAAAAAGTACTACGCAAATAAGTAATACGCAATGAAAAAGTAAATGATTTATAAGAAATTGTAATTAATTTACACACTAATTAATATTTATATTCATTCGTTCGTTAATTTAATAGCTTTTGCGTCTCATATTAATTATACATGTTTGATGGCTCTATTTGTACATCGTGGTAACGTAATCCGATCCAAGTTACGCTTAAAAAAATATCTACTATAATTTGCAACGGAAGTGCCCTAGTGGGAACGGAGTGTCTGAACACTATGTTCCCAGTTTCCCTCTGCCTATTCTGCTATGTGCGGGGTATAGTATTATAATATAAAAAAATATTTAAAATTCTTGGTAACGAGGTAAAGGTAGAAAAGAATTCAGCGCAAAGTGGGAAACGCAAGTGGTAAATGGGACTGGAGTGTCCTAACGGAAATGGAATATCTTAACACTAGGGTCCCATGTTCCCTCTGCCTACCCTGCTATATGCGAAATACAGCGAGAAGCTAAAGAAATGAACTTAATACTTACGGTGCTTGTGGTGGCGACGTTTTTACTCTAGTAGGAGATCTGACCATATTCTGTGATTTAGGTGCATTATTGTTGAACCGATTTTGTGTATTCACTTGCACACCGCTTGGACCTATTAATAACAATAAAATCAATATATTATATTTTATAAAAAAAAACGTGTTTATCAGGGGAAAAAATCTTTAATTTTCCACCCGCTTGAACTATACAAGATTAACTTTGGCACCTCATGTGACGCGCCCGTCGTGGGCTCGACGCCCACTCGGGGAAATGTAAACATTATACAGGGTGGAAGCGTCTGCGCTCCTTTTGGAGCGGCATATAGGGTAAAATATAGAAAACACATACCTAAAGAAATTAATCAAGATACCTCAACCGTTTAAACGTAGGATTTTTGCATAATTCCACGTTGTTTATCCATACCTGTCTCGTGTGACGCACTTACGCATAGATACCAATAACGTAAACACATACTTCTACAAAAATACTACTAAGCGCTGCCGATCTGCCGCTTTTCATTCTCAATAAACTTACTAGAACGAGAAAGGGATACCGCCCGTTCTATTTTACGCAATTCAACATCACCTCCATTACCTACGACTCGATTTCGTGAATGAGGCGTGTGCGGCGTTATCACTTTGATAGATTTGTGTCTGCGTGCGTCATTCTTGACATATGGCGTTTTATTTTACAACGATAATTTTATTAATTATTTTGTTTATAAAAATTTTCTTACATTTTTGGAAAAATATCTTTTGTTATAATTGTTTTAGGTTTTTATAGAGTAGTTTAAACTGTGGTTTCCTTTGAAGTGGTAATGAAAAACACTCTGTATATCAAAGGTTAACTATATTTGCCCCCTCTCGTAAGACATAGTGCGTTGATTACCGCCACTCTACACACAATGTCCCTGTTATATACGGCAAGAAGTGAAAGCTATTTTACCTGTATTATTAGTACGTTTGTTAGTCGCAACTCTTGTACGCGAAGTTGAACGCTGCGTTGTATTCGTAAAGTCTGTTGTAACAGGCGTCAATGGTCTGGGCTTTTGGTTTGTTTCTTGTCTAAAAAAAAACATATTTATCAATACTTAATACTTCATGAATAATGAAATTCAGTATTAGTTTATGAATATTAGTATAATGAAAACAAACAAAATAAATTACAAATAAGAAATATAATGTCACCTAAACACCTGTTGACTTATTATCTGTATTTTTTTTTAATGGAAAAGACGAGGCAAACGAGCGTGCGGGTCACCCGATGGTAAGTGCTCACCGCCGCCCACGACCCCGTGGCCTGAGAAGATACAGGTGCGTTATGGGCCTATATGGTTTTTGGCCGTGTGATCCCGGCCTAGATTGGTGGTGTCGTAAGTCATCCTGGTACTGGTGGTGTCGTAAGTCATCCTGGTACTGGTGGTGTCGTAAGAGGAGACTAAAGTACGTGTGGTAGAGTCACGTCGCCAGCAATAGCAACACACATGGGCAGACTCGACCGGATCATTACCACCCCCGGCATTTAAAACCAGCGTGAAGTAGTGGCTTTATGCCACTGCGTTTCGCATCAGGTAATGCCGGGCTCCGGCGCCCAACCCACCTTGTCGGCCGGCAACGCATCTGTAGCTCCTCTGGTGTTGCACGGGGTCGTGGGCGGCGGTGATCACTTACCATCAGGTGACCCGAACGCTCGTTTGCCTTGTCTATTCCATAAAAAAAATATATATGGTGGAGATACGTCGCGCTTTTTGAAGGTACCCGAGTCGTATCGACCTGGCAACACTACCGCAGGTAGGCCATTCCAGAGTTGCGTGGCGAGCGGAAGGAACCGCACAGTAGGAGTGCCATGTTCGGAGTGAGATGATGTGGATGGTATTTAAGTTTCTGACGTACAGTTTCCGCATACATTCACATGTAACTTTTTTGTAGAAACAAAAGTGCAAGCATTGTCATTGTTGTACTAATTGGATAAACAATAGAATGTGTGTCGAATAAGATATATTTCGTATACAAAATATTTAAAATAACATAAATCTTATGAATGTGTTGAGGCTGCCGTGTCGCAGCGGCACAGCGAATATATCACCAAGATGGTGAAAAATGAAGAACTATAATATGATTATAGAAGAAAAAAGGTATCATTAGAGAGAAGAACTATTCCGTGTATAAGAAAATTCAATTCACTAGTATCCATTTTGAGTTTATGCTATAAAGTCCAACAAAAAAGAAATCAATATTATT
>DWLH01002406.1:0-10847 GCA_018249795.1 Heliconius telesiphe telesiphe | reverse complement strand
TGTAGTTACTAGTCTAGTCTGTGGTGTATGTAGTGCTGTCAACCGAAAGACAAGGATTTTTCCCGTAGTTTGGTAGAGTTCAGAAAATAATGTGGAACACATTATCGAAATAGTGACATCGATGTTAAGATGTTTTCATTAATGCAACATCGATGTTACGATGTTTTTATTAATGCAACATCGATGTTACGATGTTTTTATTAATGCAACATCGATGTTAAAACATCGACATTTTGTCTTCTAACATCGATGATCATCGAAAATCGATGATCATCGGGCATCCCTATTCGGCAGTACTTCATGGAACTCGTGAGAGTGCGGACGTGTATCACTGCAATATGTCGGAAAAGGGAAGAGGTGGACATCGCGCGAACAAATATAAGAATTTACAGTGAAGATATACGAACTAAAACAGATTATGGGCTCGATTCCTACTAGAAATAAATAAATAAAACACCTTGCATAAAGGAAAAAAAAGGCAGATATCTATAGTTATTACAACATAGGATAAGAAATCAAATTATGGCATTTTTTAAATTCTTATACTTTTTGAAAAACTACCAACATTCTCATAGTTACTAAATTATTTTTTCCATTTAAAAAATAGTCTATGTTTTTCACCACGTAATTATTATATCGGCGGAAAAATATTCAAAATGTGCAAAATTACACTATAATACCACATTAGTATCGACATTGTAGTGTTGATGGTTATTGAAAATAGTTATACTACAAGAGGATACCTCTTTATTTTTCATACATAATTATATTCTTTAGAGGATACTCTGTCATAAGATGGCGGCTCTGTTCACGAAATCCTAATATGTGCCATAAACATTCAGCCATATTTGATATCGAAATAATTAATAGAAATAATTAAGAATAACAACAAGATTAATTCTATTTACATTATTTGACTATTTCATTTATTTTTTTATATACACTTGAAGAGGGTAGTCAAAGAGAATGGAGAGTCGAACGCTACGATCTCTACATACGTCTCGATTCGTCCACTGTCATCAATATCTTCATACACGCCCTCCGGAGGGTTTGATACTGTATTTAGAATAGGATCCAGCCCCGGCCTAGAACAGGATCATCCTGGTACTGGTGGAGTCATAAGAGGCGACTAAAGTACGTGTGGTAGAGTTACGTGGCCAGCAATGGCAACACGCATGGGCAGACTCGCCCAGCATTTAAAACCGGCGTGATTTTGGGAACCATTGGCGGGCGAGCCTGACTCGTGCTTGTCCAATTTTTTTTGTATGAATTTATTTGTTAATTGTAAAATTTTCTGGTGTGAAATAAAGAGTTTTTTGTTATGTTATGTGTATGTCTAGCTTTTCACAGATTTTTGGGTCCCTATTATTCAAACGACATTATGTTGCATTCAATTAAAAACAGGGGTACACCAGCCCAGAGATAATAACAATACTTCATATGAGGTACAATCTGGTTAGGGAGGCACTCGAAACATTATAAGTTGATATAAGCTGATACTTTAGCGCAGCTTTAAGAGGAATGACCATGGAGGTAAACATATTGACGGTCGTTGATCAATCTACATTTCTCCAGATAAACCAGGAGCTGGATATTTATTATACTCTTCATTATTTATAGAGCAGGGAACTCCCTGCCGCTATGTTTATCGCTATCAACTGATAGCGATAAACCTATGCGTACAATAAAGAGTTCATTATTATTATTATGTTTGAACAAATTTGTGGTTACTAACTCATTAGATCGGTCTTTTAGCCAATCAAAAAATAGAGTGTTACTGTGTTTCTAAGTAGCAATGAATAGAAATTATAATTCGATCCCAATAGATTTTATATTTGTCTAAGTCTAATATTATTTGGGGTACGTATTTATAATAAGCAGTCTTCTCTTTGAGAAATCCGTATTTGTAGGCGAGATCTTAATTGATTATTGAAGCGATCTGATATGTTGAATGGTTTCTGATGCGTTGTGACAGTGTCTACAAGTGTCCATATTTTTATTGCGCAGTGTATTTATAACAAAAACACTTCTATTTCTGGGAACAATTACCAGTGCCTTAACCCTGCGTTCGATGCGTATCTGTCAACATTAGGAGTCACAAGATCTATGTGATGCCTTCCATGTAAGAGTTTCTGTGACCATTCCTATTTATTGTATTTTATATTTAATATTAATTACTTTAAGGTTTTTTGCACTGACTGTTAAAATAAATTAAGAGGTGTTAGTTTTTTGTCTGTTTTGATAATTGCAAAATATATTGACAATCCCTGTGATTTATTACGAAAGAATACTCTTAGATTAGTTATAAGTTTATTATTCCCTCAAATCTGGGTGACATATGCATTTTTTTCTATATTATTTTTATAGATGGATTGCATTTTACTGTTTTGAATTGTTTTGCATTTTACTGTTTTGAATTCCAAATTGCATTTTAATATCTAATGAGAACTCCTGAGTTGCGTCTGCTAACTGATAAATCTCCACTACTACCGTAAAGCTTAATGCCGTCCATGTCCATGATTTATTATAGCACAATTCTGATGATATTTAATTGGAAACCCAAAATTCGTGCCTTAGAAATTTTGAAATTTTGACATCGCTGTCTAAACGAAGAGTGATACCAGACTGATAGCTATTAAATAAATATACGTTCAGTCTGGCGTCACTCCGACCAGACTGATAAAAATATTAAAATAACCATCATTCTTGTTCATCAGTCCATCAGTTTGCGCTTACACAGTCAGTATCGCATCATTCTTACATCAGTCATGGCCTGAACTAACGCCGAACTGAGCGTGTAACCTCCGCCTTAGCGAAATGTGGACGGAGTGAGTCTTGCGAATGCGATTATATTTGTTAAAACTTCATACTATATTTGCTATTATTGTTACAATAGAAGCTGAATGCCTATTTAATGAAATGATGGAGCTGTATAGACAGTATTAAAGTTTTTGTGTGTATGCGTGTGTGCGTCTGCGCGTGTGTGTGTGTGTGTGCGCGTGTGTGTGATAGGTATCTTATAATCTTCAGAGATTAAAGATATTACAAAAAAGACTTAGGAGAAAATAAAAAAACATTATATCCACATTTATAATATGTACTTTATTGTATATATTCTTTGGCCACAGCAAATAAAATAATGTTTCATAATCTAAAATATTTTTAAAGCTAGGAACATGAAGGTACGTAACGTTTGCAATACACATAGATATTTCCTTTAATCAAATAATACACACTCGATTGACATTCTACAGCATGATCTAAAAGGACAATTAATAAATTTAATACTAATCTATATATATAATCATAGATAAATGTTACAAATATCATATCGGATCATATGTTTTCGTACATGCCAAAACGCGTACGCGTACGTGATGACCAAAATATTATTAATTGAAAATATTATTTTTCTTTAGTTATAGCAGCTATATTGACGTAGAAATATTATGTGTTTTGTTACACAGTGCATTTTTGCATGTAAATGTATCTGAATTGTATATTATATAATGCATATAATCCGATGCAAATCGTAATATATTTATAAAACATCAATGCTTACTTTTCACACTATTTATACTGTATACATGTATACTATAAGTAAAATGCTAGCTGGAAAAATTTAAAAACTTAAAATTTCAAAAATGTTAAAAAATAGCAGTAGAAATTACGTATATTTATGTAAAAGCCGTATAAAATAAATGGGCAAACCGTTCAAAAATATTCATATACCTTAAATGCTTGTAAAAGATATTATTTGTATAGCCTAATAGTAATTGACGTTTTGGAATGGTCTTGTAATTTTGACTGGCGTGGTGGTTAAACAGAAATATATAATTAGTTGGATTAAGCTACCATTTAAAAAGCCACAATAGTCTACTTTAAGTCTATTTTAAAATGCATTACACAAAATACACACGAGTATCAAAAAGCTAACACCATAGAGTTTTTTCGCAAGACTAATAAATGTAAAATGCGTGCCATATCTTGGATTTAATCTTGCCCATTATTGATTTTAAATGTATGTATGTGTAATTTTTAGGTATAATAAATATATATATTTTTTATAATACTGAAAATATTTTCGGTAACCTACAATTATATGAATAAAAAATATTTGAAGTCTCGTAACATATGTATGTAAATTATTATTAATATATATTTATTTTGTATCAAAATAAATATATATACCTATATAAAAGTCCGTGGCATATATTATATTTTTATAAAAGTATAAGTACATAATATTTTCAAAATAACAAAATTATAACATCTGTTACATAGTATATGATTCACTTATTTCCCATTAGATAAATCCAAGCCATATTAGATATCTTAAAATACACATTTAGTTATTATATATATATATATATATATTTAAAATGATATATTTATTTTCTACTTACACATAAACATCAATACAATTTCGTCTATAATAATTTGTATACATAGTGAACGTCATCACGTACAATTATAAAATTTTAAAATCTCATAATACATATGTATTATTATATATATTTATAATAATATTAGTTAAAACTAATGATGAAAATCAGTCGTCACAGACAAGGTATAGAATATACATTATACACGTGTTAGATGAAAGCCGCGTCATTTATATTCAGTTCATGTAAAATGGCATGTTGTTTTTTAAATGAAACTATTTTAACTATTTTAATCGCGTATATTTAAGATTATACAGTTTGGAAACCCCTAGTTTCGAATACTTTGCAGTAGTCCGTGGTCACGGGTAGACCGGGTGGTGGACGTGGTCACGGGTAGACCGGGTGGTGGACGTGGTCACGGGTAGACCGGGTGGTGGACGTGGTCACGGGTGACCGGGTGGTGGACATGGTCACGGGTGTGTACAGATGTACGCGATTAATCCGGTTAAAATAGTTTCATTTAAAATGTGTAATAATCGTGAAAATCAAAGAACTTATTATGTTGTTTTTTGTTTAAAAATATAGTTTAATTTTAATGTTGAATTAATCATCTTAATTTCTCGCACCTATCCTAGATTTGAGAAATTAGTATTCTTAACTTATTTATTCACCAATTTTATTATCAAAACGTACAATTTTTGGAAAAATAAATATATTTGGAATTATTGATGTGAAATATTCACATTATTTATACATTCCATTTCCATTTTTATTACACATTCCAAATATATTTATTTTGGCATGAAGACAAAGTAACAGTCCAAAATTTTGTAATAAATAAAATAAACATAAAACAAACATTTTAAGTTTTATATTTAATAACGCGGCTTTATTATTTTTTTTAAATATAATAAAAATATTAGTGAAGGAAAGCTCGTATTAAAGCTGTAATAACGCGGCACGAAGGTAACAGTGCAGAAAGTTTTGATCATTTATTATGGAAACATCTGGAATCTGAACACAATTACAAAGTAACTTTAGGATTTCACAGTCTTTAGGATTGAGAACTTGTGCCAAACTAAGAGCGAATTTATTTTTAGTGTTTAAGGTAGTAAGTTTAATATTTGTTGTAAAAGGATATTTATTTGATATGTTGAAAACCACTAAATTCGGAGTTTGTAAATCGTACATTATAGGAATAGTATAAAAGCCATAAGTTCAAAGAATTAAGCTTGTGTTTACTTTGTATCTAATTCAAACTTCCGCTTTTGATCAATATTTGTTTGAGCAGTGATTTTGTCATATTAGGCGGAAGCAGTAATTTTTATTACAACTATAGACATTTAGCTAGTAAAGCTTATATTCCGTAGGTATCAATTATCAAATGTTAACTATAGTTTAATATGTGTTTTATTTTTTGATGATTGAAAAAACCGACCAGACTTTTTGGATATGTCGTATATTACGATATGTGTGGAATATAATTTAGTATCAAGTGAAAAAAATATGCTTCTACTGACATATACATATTTAAGAAACATAGATATATAAAAATAATAAGTAACATCAAGTCTTAAAATATTTGGTCAGGAGTTTCTACTAGACTCTAAAAACTAGGGACATAAGCTCCAAGGTGCTGCTATACACATTTACACATACATATAAGATTAAGATATTTTTGAAAGTTTACACAATATTCTCTCGTGAATAAAAGAGTAACACAGTCTTTGCAGTACAATTATCGTTAATACTGATGCGTTCACATCCATTTAAAATATTAATAGTACAATATTTCTGTAAAAATTAAATTTAGACTCATATACATACATATATGTATAATATATCGAAAAACTTTTTTTATATATATAAATTTATATTGTCAAGATTAAAATGGACGTGTGCTTAGAAGTAAAAGAATGTTAAAATTAAAAGAATGCGTAAGAAGTGTAAGATAACGTTTAGTTTACTGCTCTGCAAATCGCAATTTTTGCTTCTTTACAAAATCAATTGCGAGCTTATCCGTTGTTCGAGATTCCAAAATTTGTAAGATGGGATGACCTGGAAAATAATATTTATATATTTATTAATATTTAAGAATCGCTCTGGTGTAGGGGCGAAGAGCGGCGTTGAGTTCCGCCACTCAACACGCAATGTCACTAAAATTTGGCGGAAGGTGGGGAACGGAGTGTCTTAACACTAGGTTTCCTCTTCCTACCCTGTTGTGTGCGGGATACAGCGTGAAACTGATTTAATTATTTTATTTCATTTATATAAGAATATTAAGTTAATTCCTGAGGCCGTCGTTGCGCAAGAGAACAAGCGTGAGACTGTAAACGCGATAGTTGTGGGTTCCGTTCCCACTCGGGGAAATGAAATATTAATTTTTTTTTGCTCTGGTATTGAGGCAAAGCGCGGCATTGATTTCCGCCACTGTAATGCCTCAAGAATTCGGCGGAAAGTAGGAAAAATTAAGTGTCTTAATGAGAAAAGGAGTGTTTTTACATAAGGTTCCGAGGTTCCCTCTGCCTTCCTTGATATATGCGTCCAATCTACGTTCTCAAAACGGACGAAAATTCAAGAATGGAGAGATATATTGGTAACTGAGTATAATCTGTCTAGTATCTACACTCTACGATAACTTTTTGTCTTGTCCTACTTTAAGTTACTAAAAGGTTTCTCTTAGAGGTAGAAACTTTTAAAGTACAACTAATGCCATAACGTCTATATAAACTTCTCAGACTTCTCTTACAATTGGCGTTCTTGTACGCGGTATACTTATTGTTAAAATATTTATATTGGAGTTTGGAGTTTCTAGTTCATTCAAGTTGTTATTGGTTATCTATTAATGTATCCTATAAGGTAGCATACAAACCACACAATATTATCATTTTTAAGTTTCACGCTGTATCCCGCATACAGCAGGGTAGGTAGAGGGAAACTAGTATTAAGACACTCCATTTCTCACTTTCCGCCGATTTTTTGGAGGCATTGCGTGTTGAGTGGCGGATCTCATTTCCGGGCTTTAGTCTTGGTGCCAGAGCGAAGAAATGAAAATATTAAGAAATAATAATTCCCTCGAGTGGGGATCGAACCCAGAACCGTCGTGTTACTGTGACACAATTGTTTATCGATAATTTTTCATTTCTTAAAATTGAGTTACTGACTTATAAAGCAATACATTTAAAATGTATAAATGCTACTCTTTCGTGCACTAAATGAGTTCTATTCTTGGCATCGTATTTATAAAGCATAAGTGTTATTCTGTTGCGATTCATTTAAAAATTAAAATGTATTGTATAGCACAAAAGCACTAAATGATTTCACTAGTCATAGCACAAATAATTGTACAAACATTTGAAGAAATCTTACGTATCCAATAGTCTACGTAATTTTTTGCGACTGCTAAGAAAGGGTTATGTATACCCCATTGGACTTAGTGAAAAAAAAAAAATAGTTTCGAATAGTACAACATGTGTATGAGTCGCTTCGCTCTGGTAACATGTATAGGATCGCAAAGCTGAAACAATATAGTTACAGCGATCGTGCAACTGCATCAGCGGCAGTTCGACCGGCCGCAAGGGGTCGGGCGGCGCGTGGCAGTTGACGCCGGGCACGCGCGCCAGCGGCACGAACGCCTCGCCCGCGAAGTCGTCGGCGGACAGCACGTCGCGGTCCCACACGCACAGCGCCAGCGCCGCCGGCGCCGCCGCGCACGCCTCCAGCGACACGGCGAACTCGAAGCACTCGTCCCATACCGGGTTCAGGGTTTTCTGTTACATTCACTATTATAAGGCTATCGGGAAGAAATTTACTGTTCTTCCGTAGTTATCTGACGTTAATAAGGGTAAGGCCAAGTTACCTTCTCTATTGTATAATATAGAGTAAATTAAATGATCAAATCGCCGTAGTATTTTCTGCATGAAGTGGTTGTAGGTTTAAGTATGACACTTAAGCCTGTATTTATAAACCGCTCTCAAGTCTGACATCGATCTTGATCATAGATATGTATATAATTTATGAAAGGAAACGACATATTACGATCGATCTTATACTTGAGAGCGATTTATAAATAAGGCCCTTAAATGTTTAGGCATCATCGAAATATTAATTATGAAGCATTAAATTTTGTCACATAAGTTATGCAAGTTGTCAACGTCTAGCACATAATATTGTATAGAATTTTTATTTAAAATTGTTTTGCAAAAATAAAATTCCCAATTTGTAAAATAATTATAATTTAGAAATAAATAATCTTCGACTTAATAAACATAAAATAAAACACATACCTTTTGAACGTTAGTACTTTGTTCGTGTGTTTTGGGAAAGAGTCGTTTGGGCAGCAATTCCAATACCACAAATGGGTCGCTCAAGCCGTTCGGGTCGAGCGGGATTACATCCCGCGCGGAAAGTACTTCCACACACAGCGAGTCGTGGTTGAAATACACTCTGCGATAATACATTAAGTAGCCTTCATTAAATTTGTATACACTTATATTGAAGCCAGTCGTGGCGCAGTGGCACAGGCGTGTGACTATAAGCTCGACAGGTTGAGATTCGATCAATGAAAACATTCAATATTTTATTTTCTCGCGTGGAAACTCGACAAGATGAAATATTTAATATTTTCATTTCTTCGCTCTGGTGTTAAGGCTAAGGGCGGTGTTAAGTTCCGCCACTTAACACGTAATGCCTCTAGAGTTCGGCGGAAAGTGGGGAACGGAGTGTCTAATATTAAATACTTCATTTCCTCGAGTGGGGATCGAACTTACTCGTACAACCTGTCGTGCTTACAGTCACACGCATGTGCATCTGCAGTTCAATTTATAAGTAATATTTTTAAAAGAAGGGCGATTAATAAGATTTATATAATTAAAAATATTAACTCTTATAAAAGCGATTATGAAAGCTTAAAATAATATATTTTATACAATAAATATTTCTTTATTCGTATTTCCCTCGAGTCGAATTTTAATCCCACTTAAAAACAGATTGGCGAAATATTCACTTAAGAAGATATCGAAAACGAGTATTTCATATCAACGTGAAGTAAATTGAAATTTCATCGTATATTTACGTATGACTAGTCGTAGCGCAACAGGTTCTGAGTTCGATTCCTACACGAGGAATTGTAATATTTAATATTTCCCTTTTTCCCGCCCTGGTATCGAAGCAAAGCGCGGCGTTGAGTTCTGCCACTTAATACACAATGCCTCTAGAATCCAGCGTAAAATGGGGAACGGAGTGTCTTAACATTAAGTTCCACCTGCCTACCCTTTTGTATGCTTACTTTTACTTTCAAATTAAATTCTGTCATCGATTTCAGACAGCATATTATAATGAGTTCTTAGTCTAGATTTCATATAAATATACAATCATAGCTTACGAGTTAATTACAGTATCGGTTGAGTGAGCTTATTTAAATCTACAAAGGCGGCTTTGTAGAGAAGTTACAAATTAATTACAGATGCTTTATCTCTTTGATCCCTATAGTTTTATTTATATATACGGAATCACTTGTCCAAATCAGTTTGTTACAATGTTTTGAGGTTTTATTTTAAATTAGGTGCTAGGAGGTGCACACCAGTGATTTTATGTTCACTCGTCAATTTCTGTTTTAAAGAAAAGGAATTTAAATATTTTGAGAAAAGGAACTAAAATATTTTTTAGAATTTTTTAAGGTACTGGAACTTAAATATTTTGAGTAAAGGATCTTAAATGTTTATTTTTTATTGAGTACATAAATGTATAAATTTAAAAGCAAATGACGTATTAAAAAAACAAGTTTGTGGTTTGTTAAATATTTCGTTATCAATATTTTATTATATTTTTTTTTAATTTGTTATCATAGATACATAGACAGAATAGAAGTTGAAAATACAAAGCAATCAGCCTCACACAAATAATGTGTTTTATGTTTTAATAAACTATTATATTTATTCTTCTTTTTTTAAAAGATCGAAAAACGTTATGTAAATGTACCGCATGTATATAATGCTGTTGGAAACCCTGGACAAGAGAAAAATAATAGTAGGTAGGTAGTACCTACTTGTTTTTATCATAGGAATTGGGAGGAAGTTGCGTATTTGACAAAATACCTGACTAATATCGATCCATATGGCGAGGGTAATGGCGTACGAGACTGTTCCAACAATCTATCAGCAAGCCACAGTTCTAGAAGCTCTTCGGTCGGTGCTTGATGGTACTTCATCCTTTGTTCAACCCGAGTCCATTCTGCATTATGCACTTCTGCCGTTGGAAGACCTAGTAATATTTTATATATATCTCTTAACTCATTTATTATTATTAAAATATATTTAGCTAACGCTTTTGTATGGACGTCATGTACATGTAAAATAGCCTCGATAAGACGTTATGGATCACTTTACGAAGGTTAATAGATGCTAAAAGGTTAACAATTCATAGCACCGTGCAAAGGTCGTTGAAGCAAATATTGTGAAAAGA
>DWLH01002405.1:0-10849 GCA_018249795.1 Heliconius telesiphe telesiphe | reverse complement strand
CGTAAAAAGCATGAGGACCCCCCGGAGGGCATGTATGAAGAGGTTGATGACAGTGGACGAGGCGAAAGAGGTATGTAGAGACCGTAGCGTTTGGCGCTCCGTTCTCTCTGACTACCCCGCTAGGGATGTAGGTATAACTTTTAAATATATAAACTCACAGCCGAAACTACCAGACCAGCAGGTACAAATTTGTTTTGTAAATTGATTGATGGGTGCAGGGAACTAAAGGAGTATTTGTCGAAATTCCGACGGTAAACCATAGACAGCAGGGAAGGCAGAGGAAACCTTTTTTATGGAAAAAAAAGACACACGAGCGTACGGGTCACCTGAAGTGTTATTCCACACTCAAAACGTAGCGGAATTTGTAATTGCGTAACGTTATTGTTACAATATATACAAATAAATATCTGAACACAGTCAAAACCATTTATTATCGAACGGAAACAGCGCTAATAAATTATAGCGGGCGCAGTTAAGCTCCCAGGGAAGTGCTCTAAGGCGATATCCTATACCGTTTAATAAGAGATATAAAGGTTGAAATGATACATTTATAAAAAATACTATTATGATAAGAATATAACTATTTTTTTTTAAATATCGAAGAATTATGTATGGAAACTAAAAATTCGTTTTTGAATTATTGAATAATTAATGTTTTCGTGGCTGAGCTGAGCTGAGCTAAGGGGGGTTTTGGGACGATTCCTTTTCTGAGACATAGATTATTATCATTTCATCGCTTTGGTAACAAAAATTTGACGTTGAGAACCCTGCCATACGTAGAATACAGCGTTTATTTTAACAACTGGCTTTTACCTTTATGTGTAGCTTCGACCGCGTGGTCAAATGTACGTGTAATAGTGTATCAACATGACATATTATAAGTGCCTGAAATAGCTCGGATATCAGGTACAGTGATTTCCTTTATAAAAGGATTATCGAATACAAAAATAATTTTCAATTCAAATCGAAACCAAACAAATCCTTCAGCTTTATGATATTCAGTGTTTTAACACAGTACAGTTTTTTTACTTTTACGTTGTACCCTGCCTACGCCAAAGTAGGTAAAGGGAACCTGAGAACCTAGTGTTAAGACACCATTCCCATTAGGACACTTATATTCCTTACTCTCCCAAAAGAAATATATAATACATAGATAAAGATAGAATATATAGATAGTACATTAGTAGGAATTCTACATTATAAGTTTTCCTCTCCAGTCCATTATAAATGTTATATGTAACATAACAATTTCTTTGACAATATTAATTACTTTAAAAATTCAAATTGATTTATTGAAACTCAACTTTACAATACAATTCTTAAAGTGTTAGTTCAGCTAAGTATTTATTACAGACAAATGAATTGTTACTTTATTTTCATGATACAAAGATATACTATTCCTTATAACCTCTTTTTATCAAGAATAATTTAAAAGAAGCCTCCAGTGAACCCATTTAATTAAAAAAACTTAATCGTTTTAAAAAAAAAAAGTCAGTTTCTAGACTCTACTGCTGTATAATTTATTACGTTTTGCGTAATAAATTTAAATAGAAAAAAAATTAAACGAAAATATAATATGTGTGCTTTAGGAAAACATTAATATTAAACCGACCGACCAAGTGATGTCTACACATTTAAAAATGAAAAAGGAGCTTCATCCTTAGAAGGGTAGATAGAGGGAACCTAGTGTTAAGTCACTTCGTTCCTCACTTTCCGTCCAATTTTCAATACATTGCTTGTTCAGTGTAGTTCAGGTGGAACTCAACGCCACTCTGTGCGTTCACCCGCTGCTGAGAGAAGAAATAAAAACAATTGATTACCTGAGCTGCTACCACGACGGCCTTAATGTTTGTCGTGTTTTAGTTTATTTTTGTATTAAAAGGAAAAGATTCTTCCTTTGCTTTTCATATATTAGTATAAAATTTCTAATTTATAATACCAGAGTGTTCATACAGACAAACAATGCAATTAAAATGAAGAAACTGTAATTTATATATACCTAAAATAAATATGAACCTAAAAACAAACAAAAAAAGAAATAATAAATATCATATATATACGAAACAGATAACAAAGTTCTTTCAAATAAGTTGAAATTACAAATTTTCTTCGTACAGAACCTTTCAAATATTCATTAAGGATTATGTTTTTCGTTTTATCTCTCAAAGCGAGACAGACAGACTTAATAAATATATTATATAAAATAAAAAAATTAAATCTTAAGGGGTTTTTTTTTAACTTAAACTAAATTTTTTGAATATTTTTTTGTGTAATAGATCATTGCTCAATTCAACTTTGTTGCGTAGATTTTAAGCTACGTCCATTTATTTATTACCCGTTGTTATCGAAGCTTGTCGCAACTAGAGAAAAATAACTGAGACCTGAGATACATTGCTCTCAACTTTTAGTGTCAAGACACTCCGTTCCCCACATATCTGTAATCTCTCATTTATCTGAATATGGGACATTGTGTTTTGAGTAGCGAAACTTAACGCCAGCCTTTGTTTAAGCAGAGCAGTTAAATGGAATATTTTTCTCTTTGTTATCATAATATAATAATTAAATAGTAATATAATTAAATCCAAGAGGCCGTCGTGACACAGCGTCAGACTGTAACCACGACGCTTGTAGGTTCAATTAACTCTAGGTTCCTTCTGCTTATCCTTTTATATTTTTATAAAAAAAAGAAGGTAACATTATTGTCATCGCCTACATCAAAACTAGCAAATGAAAAGGTATAGCTTACAAATATTATTATATTTAATTTCTCCTATTCGAGGCAAAGTACGGCGTTGAGTTCCACTACTCAACCTCCAGAATTGGTCAGAAAAATTAAGAACGGAGTGTCTTAACGCTAGGCTACCCTCTGCTTACATGCTGTGAAAAAAAAATAATTATGGCATACGTACAATTATTTCTGATAAATTGGAATCCATTCGTAACCGACTTCTGTTCAACAATATCATGTCACAAAGCGAGAGTAAGAACAAAAAAATAACATGAGCGAGTGTGTTATGTTACTTACTTGGGTAGCACCGTCGTCGTGTCAGTTACGTCGATTTTACACTGACAATTTATACGTAGGAGTATCATTTGTATAATTTTTACATAACATTTATATTTAGATTTTATTTATTTCATATTATGTATCTATTCGATTTGGTGGCCGTGTTCTCAAAACCTCACCGAGGTTACTGATAAATATTGATCAGTAGCCTCCCAATCCTCGGTGGGCGAATCCAACTCGTACTTGACCAAATTCTTAGTTCAAAACATAAACGAAAAATAATACTAGATCCAACATCCACACGCAATAATAAATTCCCATATTTTCCATTAAGATTTATCCAAAAAAACATCATCTACAATAAAAAAAAATCGTCAAAACACGTATCTACGAGTACCTTACGTACCTTACCTCATGTATACGAGTAGTACGATCAAATAGATACAAGATTGTTAAAGCGCCTGAAGCCGCCGTATGAAAATGTCGGGATAATATGAATTTGTTTATTTAATATTGTAATTATTGTAGGGCTCGAGAGGTTGGGTTCCGTATTTTAACATACGTTTAGAATCGGAACTCAACGCCGCGCTTTGTTTTACCAGCATGCGAAATACAATTGATTTATTTCCATGAGTTGGTATCGAACCCATAACTGTGTTTTGATAGGCTCAATCTGTATTTTACTTCTCTCTTCCTCTACTCAGTGGCTAAGAGAATGTACAGACGAAAGTCCTAGACTCTACGTTGATAGGTAAGTTAAGTAGTAAGGCCAGTCGTGTAACAAGCGTGCGTGTAAACGCAACAGGTTGTAGGTTCGATGCCCATTTGAAGAAATTAAATATTCTATATTTTCATTTGTTGGCCCTGGTAACAAAGCAAAGCAACACGTTAAGTTCCGCGACTTGACATGCAATGCGACCAGAATTCGGAGGAAAGCAGAGAACGGAAGTATCTCAATCTGAACAGAGTGTTTTATTTACTACTAGGTTCCCAGTTCCCAAGTTCCCTTTTCCGACCCTTCAGCGTACCGTATACAGTGTGAAGCTAAAATAAACGTGAATCCACCCAAACAAAATTGCGCGTGACAACTAGTAATTTAGAGGTATATAATAAGTAGACTTATGTAAATAAACATTTTTCCATTATATATTCACTACTTACTTAAAATACGTCTAAATATTTAATCACTCGTCTGAAAGCTCAGTCCCTTTTTCTTTATATTATTATTTTTGAACATCAAAAGCTGATGAAAACATTATGTTATAAAAGTATCTTTAAAATGTAAAGGTTCTTAGTTCACTTAATTGATGTTTGTTCTGATGTTGTATTTTGAAATTAACTCTTTTCCCGTATAACATAGACAGCGGGAAAGTAGTGTTACGACACTTTGTTCTTTGTGCATTATTTGTTTAATCGTTTCACATTGTATCCCATATATAGCAAGGAAAACAGAGAAAAACTAGTGTTAAGACACTCCGTTCACTAATTTCCGCCTAATCATCGAGACATTGCATGTTGAGTAAAAATAATTCAACCCACTGATTGATTTACTTTGTAACTCCTTCAGCCTTCCACTTTCTACTTTCATAATGCCTTTGCTATAATAAAGCTACTAATACTAATGACTTATTACATAACAATTTTACTAGTTCCATGAAAAACGAAAGCATCACTCATTTTGTCGTATTAGATAGAAACTTCGAACATTTGATTGTGCGTACAATGTTGTTACGAAGCTCTCTGTTGAAACCAAAACTGATGCACCAACATGCTGTATTGTCGAATTGGGCTTCATCTAACTTTCAATATTTTGGATGTCCTTTAATACTATTTTCATATGTGCCTGATTTAACGTGATGGTTATAGGTTCGAAGCCAATTTAAGGAAATGTTTTAAGGAAGTATGTAACTTACATATAAATAAAATGTAATCAACAAAACGTATGAAGGCGCATAACGTCTAAGCTGCACCATATTCTTTTTCGGTACTCGTTATAGTCAGGACAGAGTGTGTCCAAAATCAACAATTTCTAAAGGATCGATGAGAATGTCGACAAAAATAAAACAATCCCAAGCCGCGGGCAGATGCTATTTTTTAATAAAATTGTGGGTAAATTGTAATCAAAATGAATTAATTGTAACCAAAATGAATTTATTACGCCCATTATGTTTAGCGAAATATTTTAAGAAAGAACGAAAAAGAAGGAATGGAAGGAGGGTTGGAAGAGAAGATGATGAAATTTTAGACTGGTCCTGTCGATTGATTAGTGCCGTGGAAGAATTCAAAGCGATCAACCCGAGGCTGCTTTAGGTTTACTTCAAACTTTGGTTTCATGACTTCTCATAGTATGAAGAATTTGATGACAGTGGCCGGAGCGAAGGAGATATGCAAAGACCGCAGCGCTTTATTATACTATATAGAGGAATAAAGCGTGAAGCTAAAAAATATACAAATGAAAATTATTTTCCATTTAAATTTCAAGGTGCAAAAATATTCTATAAAATAATTACCAATAAATTTCAATAACACTCACTTGGTAAAATACCTAAAATTCTTTTTAAGGTCGTCTCGTGATTTGAAAATATCGCAGAATCCAACAAGAGACTGTTTTTTATCGACGTTATAAAATACAGTAGGGACATACTTTTTTTACTACAGTATGCTTTTTTCGTTTTATTGCTTTCATAAAGCGATCGAAGTCAATTCCACTTTTTCACGTAAAACATAATTTCATCCTACAAAGTTCATTTGACGCATATATTCGATATAGCTATATTAGTAATATATCTTGAAGAACAAAATATAGTATTTTTTAATAAACTTTAAATTAATAAATTTAAATTTTATTCAAAATGACATTATTAATTTTTGTTTAATACAACAACACAAAAACAATATAAACAATTTGAGATTAGCACATTCAATCAAACAAACCCCTTATCCCACTTAGTTCAGTCTTACCTAAGAAATTATTGATTCTATTCAAAAAATAAATTTATCCGTCCAATGTTCGAAGAAATCAACCGTAAATAATTCAATATAACCAAAAAAAATCCAGAAACACCTGCAGAAAGTTCAAACGAAATAAAAGAACGACAATCGTAGAAAGGAATAGCCGATTCAGAGTTTGGCACCGTCGCGCGTCGCCGTTAAGCTCTTTATGAAATCTACGCTGATTCTCCTTTGCTTTGTTTATTTTTATATAATAAATTTTCGATATTGTAATTGCTCTGCTCAGTTCTAAACATTTGACAGATTTTGGTACTTTTTGGACTCGACCATTGTCATAATAGTTTTTATTGCTTGTAAACGAGGTTTAATCTCATATAAATCATTTGTTAAATTAAACACATTGCCACTACGTTATATTATATGGGTCTTAGACATAACTTCTCAATTAATATTAGAAAGTTAAGTTAAGGTCAGTGTAAATGAGATCCTTAAGTCTGTTTTAATGCTCACGAAACTACTTAAAGTTTAAATTGTTAATTAATTTAAATAACCTCGTGTGGAAAAGATATAGTATGTAATTTGTATTTTTAGGGTTCTGTTTCCAGAGACACTATTAGACGTTTCTCTGGTGAGTCAAACTTTAAGTAGGGTAGGAGTATAGGGGAGCACTAAGTTCCAAAGTAGCATCCCCTATGTTTCAATGTTCAACAGGGATCCATTTTATATATTAAAATTTACTCAATCAAAGTTGCCGGCGATTATTTTTAATGTCCAAAGTTTCATAGATCTTACTAAATAATAACAGAAATAAAAGAAACTACAATTAATCAATTATTATACTTAATTGTTACACAGACACTCCACTCATTATTATTCAGATTAGTGACGCGAATAAACCAGTATCTATTTTAAGATATTATTATTTGTTACTAATATTATTGCTGCTAACACAGTCACTTTTAATTATAGAAATAAGGTGTTGTAAAAAAATCTATAAAATCTAGAAAGCTTTTAGGTTCTTAGTGGTCCTTTTGTAAACCTACTTGTATAAAAAAACAATAAAACATTAAAAATATTGTAAACAATAAAACATTAATATATATATATATATATATATATATATATATATATATATATATATATAACACCGAGTAAAATTTTGCAAAGAGCCTACTACTACGTGCTAAATAATACGCGGCGTTAAGTTCCACCACTCCATTTCAGCTAGGTTATGTCTTCAACTCAGGTGCAAAGAGTTTAAGACATTGTCTTAAAATGGGGGCACAAGGGTGTGACTGTAACGCGACGGTTGTGGGTTTGATCCCCACTCGAGGAAAATAAATATTTATTCAATTTATAATATTTCTATTTCTTCGCTCTGGTGTCGAGGCAAACAGGTTTTGGTTTCCGCCACTCAGCACGTCATGCCTCCAAAATTCGGCTGAAAGTGGGGAACGGAGTGTCTTAACGCTAGGTTTCCTCTGCCTACACTGCTGTGTGCGGGATACAGCGTGAACCTGATTTGATTTGACTGTCTTAAAATTAGGTTCTCTGTCTATCATGCTGCATGCGAGATAAATCTAAAAGTTAAGCACTTCGCTTTTTATTTATTACATTTTGGCTAAAATTCAATTCCTTGTGGAAATCAATGATTGCATGTTAGTTAATTTTTTGCTTCACGCTATATCTCGCACATAGCAGGGTAGGCATATTGTTAAGATACCGTTCCCAATAAGACACTTGCGTTCCCAACTTTTTCCGAATTCTGGATACATTGGGTGTTATTCAGAGTAAATAATTCATGTATTTGCCTTTCCCCGAGCGTGGATTGAATACAAAACCATTACTCAGACGCTGTTGCTGGCCTCATTGGATTTGTAAATCATACCTATAATACCACGACATTATGATTACATTTTACATGTTCAAGTGTAATTGCAATAGTACTTAGTTTTATGTTTTAAACCCATTCCTATAAATAAAAATTTCATATAAAAGTCAAAGGATTTATTTAAATAAAAAAAAACTAAAAAGGTTTAAATGTTTTAAATAAAACTAATTTAACCGGATTAATCGCGTATATTTAAGATTTTACATTTTGGAAACCCGACGTTTCGAACACTTTGCAGTAGTCCGTGGTCACGGGTAGACTGAGGTGGCATTCGTCTGTCAGTTGATATAATTATTATATCAAACTACCGCCAACGATTTCTTAATTGCCTCGCGTACTTATTAAGGTTTAAATGGTTTTTTAATGGGTTTAGTTAACTTAAACGTTTTAAAACGAGTATAAAGTTTAAAATAAAAAAAAAATAATATTATATATTTTGAATTATTTAACAAAGAAAGTCTACAAAATGGAAACTTCATCACATAAAAACTGTTTCGTTAACTGTATGAAAAGTTTCTGAAATTAATGGTCTACGCTTCTTAGTATTGTAATTATAGCAACTTTTATATTTAATACAAGCCGTCATGGCACAGTGATACAGCTCTTCAGTGTGAGTTCGATAGTTGGATAGACTAGTGAAATTTTTATAAATGTCCGCTGCCCAAATATAATTGCTTAGGATTATGATTTAACGAGGAAGAATGCTATTTTGTTGTCTAAAGTGTTATTCCATAGGTAGGAAAGAAAAATATTTTATAGAAAACATAAAAAATTAAACATAGCGCTTAAAGCCTACGCCTCTTTGACATCGTCCAAGCGTTCTGACCAACTAAGCCATACGTTCCCATTCTGCTACGTCGAATTTCTTATATGCTTGTTACAACTACAGAGATGCTAGCAACATATGTAAGTTATAAATAGAAAATCTTACAATGTTATTCCCAACAGGTCCAAGTTAGACTGATCTTGAAAATATACACTAAACTCAGCTTGACTTTGGATTGTCCAGTTCTAGCAGTAACCTAATAATAAGTCCTAGCTACTAGCTACTACCAAAAAGCAAAAGAGCACAGTGCACAGAGTAGTGTAGCAAGATTTATACTCCATATTAAATTTCGTTATTAATCTATCCTACCTACTTACAGTATAAAAAAAGAAAAAAAGATATGATTGCTTAGAATTCTCCGTTTTTCTTTAAATTGACAGACCAAAGGCAATTATACTAAAATGAAATTACTCACTAAACAACTGGAAGAATGGATTAGCAAGGAGTAACCTGTGAAGAGGTTCTATTGAGGACTATTTAGGTCCTGGTTCCATCTTCATACCAGCTCTATGATATCACCATATTGTATTGTCGCTGAGCTACATATTACTGCTTTAATTAAATGAAATGAATGAATGAATTACAAGTGGATAAAACAATTTCTTCAATGCTATTACAAAGTGGTAAAAAATAAAATCAACTATTTCCCATTATAAATCGAACCTGCTACCTATCTATTACTTAATAATACTAGTGCACATTCCATATCAAAACGGAACACAGTACAATATGCACCGTACGGCGTACCGTAAAGTAACAAATAGAGTGGTCCAATCTAAACGCAATGAGGACTCTTCATGCTATTCAATATTCAAGAACTTTCTCGTGTTTCAGTTGTTACAGTAGAGCTAAATATTTGTAGGGAAAATGCGAGTAATAGTATTTTAGCAAAATTAAAGAGGTCTTTATGGGTTCAATATTATTTTGCTTAAATTTATAGTATACTAACTTTTTCCTGCGGGTTTGCCCACCAGGCCTAATGAAAATATGTCAAAACTGGACGAAATTAGAAATCCAAAAAAACGCACCAGTAGTTATTTTGTTGAAACTTAAAAACTTATTTTCAGTTACTTCAATGGTTTTAGAACTCTTTTTTTCCGTATAACTCTTTGGTTTCGTATCTCAAAAGGAAAAAACCGGAACTATTATAGGGTTCGCTATTTTAATAGTCTGCCATATATTTAAAGAACGCGTGGGGGTATCAAGCTGAAATGAATAACTTTCCTTATTAGTCAACGCAATCGCCGCGTAGTGAGAACTGACAATAGAAACAATGGAAAACAATTTGAGGCTTAACATTTTAGTTCAATTTATGAATCAAGCAACAACTTAACACATAAAACTAAGTCCAATACAAAACAAATACAAATATCAAAACAAACCTGACCTAGCTTAAAGTTTCCACTCAAATAGGCGGTATGAGGGTCGTGTACACTGAATTGTTCTAACAATATTTATTTAGAGTACCGTCCGGATATAACACCAATAGCATATTTTACTCAATTCTCTAGCGTTATAAAGATCATAATAGCCGTCGTGGTAGCAGCGACATAGCATCTAATTGTATACGCGACGGTTGTGGATTCAATTCCCACTCGGGATTATGGACTATTTTCTATTTCTCTAAGACAAAATGTGGCATTGAGTTTTATCCTCTCAGAACTTCCAAACTACTCGGTAATACTTTACGGGATACTGTAGGAAACTGCAAAAAATAATATAATACTTTTAAATAATAAGATTTGGCATCTTTATAGCATTTTGAAAAATACTCCATAAAATTATAACATAGCGGAACTCGAAACTGCACCTCTTGGTAACTATACAAATGGAAATCGTTAGTTTAAGTCCCGCTTCGTTTAATTTACATTACATTTCTAAGCATTTTAGTTTTCGGAGGGGTATGAATAACATTTAATTTTTTTAAGCCTTAAGTGCTATAGATATCTCGACCAGGTCTTCGGTAAAGTACGAAGCTGTTATATCCACTAGGTTCGCTTTGTTCTTTAATTACTAGCAACGCAAAATACTTATAAAAAAATAAGAAATTAAAAATAAACAGTTTCGCCCCTAAGTAACACCTCCATCGCTCTAAACATTTAATCTATACATCACATTCTATTACAGGGAAGCTCTACCCTATTAAGCTAGCACGCTCTCGTCCGGTTAAATT
>DWLH01002404.1:0-10850 GCA_018249795.1 Heliconius telesiphe telesiphe | reverse complement strand
TTATCTTCCATTTACCTTCACTAAATACGCTTCCTGATAGGAAGAGCAGAAATCCAAATATTTTGATGTTTATTTCCATTTTGCATGACGTGTGATTTCTGGCACCGGAACTTGGCCGATAACGAGCAGTGAGGACTACCTATTCACGCAAAATACAGACATAAAGGATTATTAGCCTTTAATACGTGATAGATAAATCTATCTAAGCACAATGGTTGTAAGTACAATATAAATAAAATAAATCAGTTTCACGCTCTACCCCGCACGTAGCAGGGTAGGCTGGGGGATTTAATGTTAATACACTCCGTTCTCACTTTCCGCCGCAATCTGGAGCTCGCCTATTTTTTACTTATATACCCATTATTTACTTATAGATATATATATGAGTAAATAATTATTTTAGAGCAAATTTTTTTGGCTATATTTTTTTTATAAAACTCTTTAAATATATATATTAGGTACATTACATCAATTTGTGAAATCATTGTATCAAGAACTCATTTTGTTTCACGATAAATATTCTTTCGCGTAATACGATGTTTAGAACGTCCTTTACATGTGCACTTATAAGGTAATACATGCATATTGAATAAACACTTTAAAATGTACTGGAATAAAATTAGAAAGATATATTTGATTATACTTTTTTATTAATAATATTTTAGTTTTTTTTTTATTAATATTTTTTTGCTGTTTTTATTAACAATATTTTGTTTTATTGGAAGTTAGCATACGTATCCATATACATCACACATCAAGTTGTTTTCTACTCATAGCACATCTTAGAGATTTTGCTCGTTAAGTGATGAAACTTGTGAATAGATTTTATTTAACCAGCGTTTGTACAAAGAAGACGAACATTTTAATCATCATTACTACCAAATATATTCCAAAAGTAACAATTTTGAAAATTGCATATCACACATACTAAGCTATTAAAAATAACATTAACCGTAGTTATTTTATTACAGCGCGGTTAACCACTAATTCAAATAATCTATCTATCTAATCTATCTATATAATCAACCTTACCTTAATTTTCTTTATGAAAAAAAAAACCACTCAAACTCCCTTGCTTGTATCAACACTGTTTCTAGTAATTACTTTGCCACAAAACTAATACAATTGTGGCATTTCTTTTCTGGTATGTCCAACGCTTTGATAAGATTATATACTAATGATAATAACTCATTTTAATATTGATTACGACGAAACATAAATAATCGTATACTATATCTATATCTATATAAAACAATAAATACGTAGTTAGAAGGACAACAATAACAGAATTTTGACAAGAGGCATTATATTGAAGTTTTAGGACTATTTTCGTTTTTCTGCGGGTTTAGTGAAACATGGTAGTGATAGATATTGCCATCTGTGATGCTATGCCTTAACCCAAAGAGAT
This sequence comes from Heliconius telesiphe telesiphe, assembly GCA_018249795.1. Classification (NCBI taxonomy): domain Eukaryota; kingdom Metazoa; phylum Arthropoda; class Insecta; order Lepidoptera; family Nymphalidae; genus Heliconius; species Heliconius telesiphe. The sequence continues at coordinate 9,442 of DWLH01002404.1, read as the reverse complement.
GCATAATGAAAAATGCGGTACAATTATTAGGGTTTAACTAAAATTGTTTAAAGATAAATTTTAAAATCATGTTTAAATAATAACAATTGAGTGGCCTCAATTGTTGGTGGTCAAATTGGTGGTGGCGCAGGGGCAAGTAGCTTGCTAATATAAACAAGACAGTTGTGGATTTAATTTCCACTCGAGCAAATTAAATATTTAATATTTTCATTTCCTCGCTCTGGTAACGCGTAGAGTTCCTCCACTCAACACGCAATGTCTCCGGAATGCAGCGGAAACTTAGCTTAACTTAGCTTAACTCAACTAACTCAATTCCCTCTGTCTAACCTACTATGTGCTTCCCGCACACTTTTCAATTCTGAAGCGTAAAATAACAAAATATGTATGTTTAATTTTATTAAAGCGACTATTAACTACTATTAATAATTTCAGTATTAAATAGATACAGATCTTATCAGGACATCGCGAAATAATATAGGCACTCAGTCGATGATGCCAGATAAGCTGGTAATTTACTCATAATTAATATGGTGCTATTATGCATAAATATTAGGATTTTCCCGATATTAGATAGCTAGGAGGCTATGACTAGATCAATAGCGTTTTAAAATTATATTTACAGAGACAAGGTAAAAGAGCTGATCACTGCCGCTTACTGCCCCCGTGTAACATCAAAGGAGCTACAAGCGTTGCCGGCCTTTGAGGTGGAGACAGATGCGCTTTTTGAAGGTACTTATATTATCTCGACCTGGAAACATTGCCGCGGTTAGGCCATTTCACAGCTACGTGGAGCTACGTTCCATGCAGGAAGGACATTCTTGCCGATACCGCACCCTAGTGGAGTGTCACATATCTAGATTGTGTGATGGCGTTGAGTTCAACTCGTGATATCTCAAATTGTCACATGACGTACAGAGAAGAAAAAGTATCTTGACAAGATTGCCAGCCTACCCTGCTATATGTAAGGTATAAATAGTTATAGTTCTCCGAATGTTAAACCTATACTTAGGTAGGTTAGGCAGTTAAACATCCCAGTGATAGCGAAGATGTTCTGCTGTCCAATACTTATTGTATCTACAAAATAGGGTAGGTAGAGAGAACCTAATGTTAAGACACTCCGTTCCCCACTTCCTGCCGATTTTTAGAGGCATTGCGTGTTGAGTGACAGAACTCAACGCCGCACTTTGCCTCGACACCAGAGCGAAGAAATGGAAATATAATTTTAAATAAATATTTCATCAAATCAAATAGTAAAAAAATGAGGGATGCGTGGAGATAAAAATGAAATAACCTTATTCAGCAAAACAAGTTGTAATAAACAATGCCTTATCTGACAGTTATCACTCGATTGTTTTCTCAGATGGACTTTGTAGAGAGTTTATGATTCTCTTTATGGGCACTGACATACGAGTAACCAGGGCTTCTCGAAAGAAAAATGTCGGTTCAAAATTTTTATATATTTTTTTCATATATTTATTAATCTTTTTTTATTTTACTAGCAATATTTTTATTTTTGGAGTGACAGTGATAAAAAAGGAATAAAAAAAGCAAAGTGCGAATTAGACTGGCTTACCGAGGCTTCCTCACCAATTTCTGGATGGTAGGTCAACAGAATGTACACTGTAGACACTGTAGACTCATAAAAGTTTACAAACTTAAGCTTGTGGGCACATGCACTCATTTAGTATGAAATGGACTATAAATGTAAGTTTGTAACGTTTTTTTCTATAAAATACATATTCTTAGAAATCGGAAGTGGGTAACGTTTTTAAAAAAAACACGCTAAAAACACACATCGTCTATATGATTCTAAACTATTTGGAAAGGGATACTACGTAATTGCAATAAGCGATATGTATCACCTACTAACAATACTTCACACTAGTTTCCTTCCAATAGGGGCCGTCACTTACAAGCAACTGCCCCCGATTGACACAATTCCACTGCTTTTATAGTTATTTTCCACCTAAATCTCTCTTACACGAGTACGCTAACAATATGTATAAATTTTCACTTATCCGATTTTTTCTTTATTTGTTTTGTAATTTCTCACTTCGTGCCAAATATCATGATTGTAGATGCACGGGAAGTACCCTCTAGGTTTTGATTATGAGGCAAATTCCATACAAAATGCAGCAAAATCGATACAGAAATGATTCTTTAATGAAATCCTTTGATTGTGTTGACTTAGAAGTTTGTTTTTTTTCTGTGCTTCAAGGGACTATAGACCTGAATTTTGATATTTATTTCAGCTTGATACCTCCTCGAGATCTTGAGATAAATGATGGACAAGTGATCCTATAAGGGTTCCTTTTTTACCTTTTAACCTAAAAAGTATCAAATTTTTACTTAAAAAGTATCAAATTCAAACTGGTAGAGCCGATTCCGTTGTGTTTTCGATTCCCATTCAAGGAAATGAAATATTTAATTGTTTATTTCCCCGCTCTGGTAACGAGGCAAAGTGCGGCGTTGAGTTCCGCTACTCGGAAACGGAAGTGTCTTAATGGGGACGGAGTGCCTTAATACTAGGTTCCATCTGCTGACCCTGCTATGTGCGGGATAGAGTGTGAAGCTAAAAAGAATGTATAAAATATAATTAGAAGAATAGACCTGTTCCTGAAATTAAGAAAAACAGAAATTCAGACAGAAAATAATAGGTTTTCATACATTTCTTTCTTTAAAAGTTAGTATATAAAAGTAAAGTTAAATATATAAAACATTATATAAAGCAACATTTCACTAATATTACATCCTTTTACATAATATACTATGTATAATTAAGGTTAGTCGTGGCGGAGGGGCACAAAGATGTGACTATAAACGCCACAGGTTGTTGCTTCGATTCCCTCTCGAGGAAATGAAATATTTATTATTTTATACTTATTTAGAAAACGTATAAAAATTTTAACTACTTTCCTGAAAACTTTCCTAAGTGTGGATTAACACTTTAAAAAAAAAATGTTTAAAAATTTATTATTTTAATTTCAAGTCTTTATGGCAACGGAGTATCTTAACACTAGGTTCCCAGGTGCCCTTTGCCTACCCTGCTATGTGCGGGACAAGTGTAAAGCTATAAAAAAGACGATGTATAATGTATTTAATATTAAGTGTCCGCATAATTCGTAAGCATTAAAGCATTTCTAGCGTGAGCCTGCCCACCACGCTGCTATCGCAGTCGGAAAGAGCGCGTACTCGTATATCAGTTGAACGTTAGAAGAGAACACGTACAGCATTATCAATTACAAGTAAGTTAAAATTAATATTATATAAAAAATAAATAATTATTATTTATTGCAGTGGCGTAACGAGCCTAACTCGCGCCCGGGGCAAAATATTTTTTTAGCGCCCCACAGGTGAAAACCTTAAAAGTTCATTTGTAAATATGTATTCGTAAATTAATAATTAGAGGAAATATTTATTTAAATTTATATTTCCATTTGCTTCGCTCTTGCTCTGGTGTCTAGGCAAAATCACGGGGTTACTTCATACTAGGTTCCCTCTGTCTACCCTGATGTGTTTAATTTTAAATTAATTAATAAAGTTTTAGGCTCAAACTTGGCTTTAAATTACACAAAAAATTTAGTTGACAAAACAAGACTACATTTTGAAATGTACAATATCACATTTTTTATTTTACATAAAGAAATAAAAAAAAAATCAGTTTTAAAAGAACGAGGGGTGATCCAAAAGTAAAGATATTCTAAGTAAAATACAGTGTTTAGGGTTTATAAAGTAATTTATTCTAAATCTTGTCTCCTAAGAAGTTAATACATTTAGTCCATCTTTTTTCTAAACTTAGGATTCCTTTTGAAAAAAAATCTTTATCTTGACTCACAAAATGCCACTATAGCCGTCATCACTTCGCTATTGTCTTGAAATTTTGTGCCTCTGAGTGTTTCGTAAGCCGAGGAAAGAGGTAGAAGTCGCTGGGGGCTAGGTCCGGCGAATAGGGTGGGTGTTTAAGCAGTTCGAATCCCGTTTCTTGAATCGAAGAAGATGGATCCAGGTCTCGTCCATGGTCTTTTTCTCGAAATGTCGACTCGTTTTTTCTTTTGTTCGTCGGTTAACATTCTCCGTTATTTATTATCATTTCTCAGATACCTTTTTCATATGCAATTCGTTCACTAGGATGCTTTCAACGTTACCATATGAGATCCTTGTGACCTCAGCAACATGCCTGATGGTCACTCTTCGTTCTGCCAATACAACATCTTCAACTTTTTTAACGTTGTCTTCAGTGGAGGACGTGGATGGGCGTCCTTCGCGATGTTTGTCTTCAGTAGATGTTGCTTTTCACTTTCACAAATTTCACTCTCTGCAGAACGACCAACATCTCTAGCCAATTCTCTGGGCATTTTACGGCGTCTTCTTACACGTTCCGTTGTATTATCTCTCATTTTTTACAAATAGACTTCACCTTTTCTATTGCCTCTTCACAGAGATTTTCTCGAATTTTGGCTAGTTCAGTCGCTAATGATTCAAGATCATGGAACGCTTCTTTAAAATTCATTTTAGGATCTTATAATCTAAGTTGCACACGATCAATTCTCCTTAAGATTTCATACCCGATTAGTAGTATTAACTAAAGTTATGAAACTAAAAGTTAGTATATTTTGCAACAGCATTGAAGATTTACTTCTGGTGTCACTTGCAGTGGTAGTGTCATCTGTTAATTTTTATAATAGATCTACTATTTTTTCTAGTCTATCGACGATAACGCTAACCGCTTGTATTCTGGTACTCCATGGTTACAGCATTTTTTAATAATTCCCATCGTAACGTTGAACATGAGAAAAAGAGATATATATTTTCAATTATTCCAAAACATGTCACAGCAATTGGCTCTTGTTTAGCTGCAGCAAATCCTACTAAATGCAATGAATGGTTATAACAATTTACAAACTATGCTTTATGATTTTTTTCTATTATTCTTTGTCGCCAGATGTGTGACCTGCCATCACGGCAGCATAATCGTAACATTGTGATCTACAGTTTGTAAGTGAAATTTCATCGGAATTTATTTTCTCTACAATTGTATTTTCAGATAAAACACAAAAAAGATTATTTTATAGAAACTATACTTTTTTATTGATAAAATCAACGTCTACGTACATAATGACTTAGGACATTTGTTCTTGATGAGAGATATCCTGGAGTTGAATTAACTGAATGTGCGCTTCTAATGATACATCTATTCCCGTCTTACTTCTTAATCTGCGTTCTGTCTCTTTCCAAGTTATTAGTAATTTTCGGTGATTTGGACTTCTTTCATGGCTAATTCATTGTTTTTTGGTGAATATAATAAACAAAATCGGTTATCTTCAGTTCCTTCATTTCATTACTGACCCGTCGAAAAAACCAAGATCTTTGCATTAGACGATTAGTTGATGTTACTGCTGCATTAAAACTGGCTTTGTTTTGAAATGTGTTAGATGTCCGAAACACATATAGAAAGATTGTTGCTTAATTTTAAATAAGCCACATCTTTTAACTTCAGAATGGACCGGAATTACAACAAGTCTTTCTGATGTATTTTTTGAGCTTTTTATCAGATGTGAACATTTTTTAGCATTTGTGATCTACTTGGACCACCACCTTCTTCAGAATCTTGTATTTGTCGACCTTAGTAGTGTCTTGTGTTGTGTCAATAGTACATAAAAGTTTCGCAGCAGTAAGTGAACAACCTGAATCTGGATCTAACTCTAAATCTGATTTTACATTTTCATCCTTGATGTCCTCTGGATTTCCTTTTTGCATTTAAAAGTTTTTTTAGTTGACATATAGAAGAAGTACAGAATGCTAATATTTTTCAATAATAATGCTTATAAAGTACATTAAGTCAATAAATAAAATAATATGCACATTGATGATGACAATATTTATATCAAAATCTTAAATTTTCGCAATTTTTGCATATTTGAAATAAAACCTTTAAATGTTATGTAATAAATAATATTAAAAAAAAATAACCTTTTATTTCTTGCTGGCACACAAAAAAGTTATTTTTTCGCGTGATTTTAATTTGAGGTAAATATCCAATGCGATATTTAAATAAAATTAAAGTTAAAAAGTTTTGTGGACCATTTGGCGCCCCTGTGTGAGTAGCGCCTGGGGCATGATGCCATTAAATTAAATTTTGGATCTGTTTAAATAACACGAAAATTTTAAGATATAATCCCCTATAGGGAGGGATAATTCCGGCTTGCAATAATATTATAGATATACATACTTTGCTGCCTTATTAATTCTTGAGTCTTTGACACTACGATTTATCGTACTGTAATTAAGTTTTTACGAGAATTCACATCCATTCAGCTGCTTTATTATTTCTAATAGGTAGCGACAGTTTAATGAAAGAATACCTTGTTTTTAAGTTTTCACTCTCATCTATAGGACACATATAATAAAATTGTAACTGAACGCTGTCTGTACATGGAAGATGTAAGAGAATATTCATTATTGGGGACATTTATTAATGTAATAGAACCTAAAACAACGATTGTTAAAGTTTAGGATTCCGTATATCGAAAGGAAAAAACGTAAGTATCCTTTTTATTAGGGACGCGTTAAGGTATCGAGCTGAAATTTGAGAGTTGTGAGAAAATCAAACTTCTGAACCAACGTAATCAAAAGATACAGTCGTTTATACCGTAAATTTTTTCAATCTCGCAACCCAGAATCTTGAAATTTGGTACGAAGCAACGTCTTATAGATAAAGGGAAATTTGCGAAAAATGAAAATTTATATGTATTTCATAGAAAAAAAACACTACACATTTATATTTGTCGTTTATTTCATACAAAGTGAGTGCATATGCCCGCAAACTTTAATTTGTCAACTTTTATTAGGTCTCCAGTAGACTTCGTGTTGATCGTCATCATGAACTTGGAACGGAAGCCTCGGTGGGACAGTCCAATTCGCACTTAATCAGTTTTTTTCTATGTTTGTTGGTTTGTCTGTTTGTTTGTCCATTTGTTCACGTTTAGGTAATCTCAGAATAAATGCAAAAAAAATTCTGACCAAAAATATTTTTTCCTTTATGAATCGATTCAACAACATCGACAATTTATTGGGTAATTTATATTTATAAATCACTTCGTAACTTTTTACAGCTGCATATATATTTTTATTATATAATTATGATATCGTGATAATATAGTTCCGGGTCGAGAGTTCTGTTTGTTTATAAATAGAACACAGTGTTCTTTTTGTTATATAACTATTTATTAGTAAATAAAGTTATATAGATATGAAGAAGCCGATAAAAAAGAGTTTTTTTAGTCTTATTTCCTTGATAGCAGGGTAGACAAGGCGAACTTGGAAACCTAGTAGTAAGACATTAAGACATTCGTTCTTATTAAGATGCTGAATGCCGTTCCCCACTTTCCGCAGAATTCTGGAGGCACTGCGTGTTGAGTAACGGAACTCAATGCCGCGTTTTGCTTCGTTATCAGGATGAAGTTTAAGTTCAATGTTCAAAGTTAAAATAAAATAAATCGGCTTCACGCTATATTCCGTACACAGCACAGGAAACCTAATCTCAAGACACTCCGTTCCCGATTTTCCGAAGGTTCCGGAAGCATTTCGTGTTGAGTGGCGGAACTCAACGCCACCCTTTGCCTCGAACCAGAGCGAAGAAATGGGAATATAAATTTAAATAAATATTTCATCTCTTCGAGTGGGGATCGAACCCACAACCAGTCGGTTTTACAGTCAAATTTTATGCCACTGCGCCACGACTGGTACAAAGTTAGGTTCAAAATTAGATAGAAAACTATATTTATTTATTGATATTATATATTTTACACGAATGGTCTCCTTCATTACATGAAACAATTTATTATCTCACGAATAATATTTATATACATATACTCGTAAATCAGCTTCACGCTGTATCCCGCACACAATATGGTAGACACACTTGTTGTACTCCTGTTCCACGACTTGCCTCTATATAAATAAATCATTTTTTATACAAAATATTTAAAAAAAAGAAAATTTTTAAATAAGAATTAACTGAAAAAGACATCACTTCTCCAATCAGTGAATTAATGAAAATTTAAGATAATTTACGCATAGTTATGTAATAATTGCACTTTGAATATCATATTATGATTTATAAACACCGATGTCCTCATTTTAATGATCGGTTAAACAAAATTAAACATCAAGATAACCTTTAACATTATAAAGTGAATAATCTCGCCAAGTTAAATCAGTTGGACACGGTGACTACGTGAACTTGTTCGAGTCAAAACACAAAAAGTTTCTAAAATAATAATAATAAAAAAGCTTAAATTAATAAAAAAAATGGCGATCGGTGATAATCATTGTACGGAAAGTTTTAATGGTCCGTATAATGTTTGTATAAATAAAAAAGTAAAAGGCTCTATTGCTAAAAAGGCTGAAGCGTATCTACAAGCAGTTAAAGACAGTCAACAATCAAAAGGTGTTATTTTGTTATATTTCTGAATATTTGGACTTTAGCTTTGAACAGATATTTTCATTTAAGGGCTAATTTCGGGGTGTGCACAAGGCTATTCTAAGGTGGGCACGGACCACCTGCCCCGAGTATTCCATCCATGGGCAAATGTGGTAGGCAGAGACAGCTTAGTCGCCCAGGAAAATGCCACTTTTTGGCTAATAATGCCACATTGTATTTTTTTCCCTCTTGCGAATCGATGGTTTCTTGAAGAGCCTGCAGTTAGTTGTTATTTCATGATAAAGTTAATGAGTAATTTGAAATCTCTTTAAAAATCATCTTTATTAAATATAAAGTCATAACGTACTATTCTTTTCCAAACAGTGTATACCTACTGAATATAATTTCGAATCTTCACAGTGCCGACTGCGCGTAAACAAGGCTTACCAAAACTGGAAGTGGTCCACAGGTTAGCCAGCATCCCCATTGTCGGATCTGGTATTGAAGTTACAGAGAAAGTTTACACTAGGATAAGGGTAAGTAGGCATTAACTTTAGTAAACTGGTAGAAAAAATTTTGACGTTCAAAAAATGAATAAAATTATTCAATTTTGACTTTGACTAGGAAAATAGCTCAGTTGGGCTTTCAATAATAATAATAATACTTTATTGCACATGAAAAAAAAAAATACACAATTTACATAAAAGAAAGGGACATGTAGTTTCATATGTAGGTATTTAAATTAGCATGTGCAATGGCGGCCTTATCACTACAAGTGATCTCTTACAGGCAACCATTAAGAGTGCAGGACTTTATGCAAGAGAATACAGTCTGAAGTATTTCTTAATATAGTAAAAAAAAAACAAAATAATAATAATAAACAAACATAAAAGTACATACATACATACATACATACAAATAAATACATTTACATACTAAAATAATACGGAAATGCATATATACGTACATATTATATGACCATATTATAAGTGTTGTTCTAGGTAGTAATTTTTAAGCCTG
>DWLH01002403.1:0-10851 GCA_018249795.1 Heliconius telesiphe telesiphe | reverse complement strand
AACAACAGTCATGGCCTTTTTATTATTTAAATTTGATTGATTGGCTTTAAAATTATTTCAAATAACGATTTGTTAGGTCATTTCAACATTTTTGCTACTCACAAACTGGCAATGACGGTTTGTATAACGATGACTAAATGGACTATTATTTCTAATTAACATTACGTTTGAGATGAACTATTCATTTAGTAAAATTTTAATCCTAAATATAATTTTACTTTATTTTCTATGTGACCACCATTTTAATAAATAAATAAACATTTTTGACGGAGAACAGAACCAAAAAACTATATTTTTTTACTCAAAATTTTAGAGTTATTGAGATAAACATTTAAAAGGTTAATTATATTCAACTTTTCAGCATCTTTATCGCTTAATTTTTTTAATTTAATATAACAAGTTTGTTACTTGATGCGATGACAGAAGAAATAAACATTTTATATATTGCAAGTTGGAATTCGACATAATTCATTCGCTGTTGAGCTTAAGATAATTATCAAGGTTAAAGTCAGCGCCGACTTTACAGTCACTAGTCGGCTATGTCCAGTTTTACGCAATTCTCAACTCCTGACATTCTTTTACTATTCTAGAATTATTTTTGAAAATTTATTCGTTATATTAGAATATTTAATAGAAAAAAGAAATTATTGCAATTTTGTATGGTTTGAATTGAAATATGCTTCATGACTTATCTGATTCTTTAAAATAATTATTTCCTAAAATAATAAATATTTATTGTGTATATATAATGTTTACATTATTTACATTAATATATATATAGCATATTTGTATTTTATGTAGTTTTTTTTTCTTCTTTTTGAATTTTGTGGATAGCCACGACAGAAACAAAATTCGAATTCACAATTCCAGTACAGTCCAGTCCACTGACTTCAACGAAACAATTAGAAGGTTTATAGTTCTTTAATACGTTTTAGGTATTTTAAGCGCGGAATAACACTTTAAAAATGTTAACAACAATGTTAAAGTTACTATATAACAAAAATGATACTCACGATTAACATGATTGATATAATAGGGTCCGATCTGTGGATCGTAAGCCTCCTCCCAGCCGAGCGGCAGCTCATTGCCGATGCAGTCCGCGAATGTTTGGGGCTTTGTGTATCTGAAACAATGATTATTTCTTGTCAATACTGGGAAACGTTCAATTGAAATGATACGAGGTAAACTCGTTTCTATCTCATTTACTTGGATTTTATGCAAGACAATTTCTTCTAAATGAAAACGAACAGAACGGTTTTACATAACTTCGACAATAAAAAATTAATGTGATCCTCACGAGCGTTCCAACGTAAAAATTTCACATTTCGCTTGTTACATTTACATTGTTGGGAGTAATTTTTGATTTTTTTTATGTTCGTCATTGATCGGACTTTAAAACATTAAAGTTATTTGGTGTTTTTTCAACTTAACCTGCTTTATTATCTCGAAACCTTTCCCATAGGTTATGCTCCAAGCGTGATTACTTTTCGTGGGAAGTAAGGGGCGAACCTATTAAAACTGCTCCTATTACTATCATTAAAGCAAAATAAAAATAACCAGCACCGTTATTATTCGAGTTTCGACCGCATAAGTTTGACTAGTTGTTTAATGATATATACCAGAGCACGGTAGAGTCGATTTATACCCGTGTTCGTACCTCATATTTGATTTTGTAACTAAAATTTCTAATTATCACTACATAACAGATTACAATCGAAACGAGGCGTGGCGAATACTACCTCTTAATCATACATTCAGCTCAGCTTGCGTATGGACATCGAGATCCATCATTTTAATTACTTATTGAATACACTGCGTCTATATCTTTGAATCTCATTTAAGTGGAATGCAAGAATAAATAAATAAATATAAAATAGTTTTATGTGGTTAAAACAAACAGGCAATTTCAACGATAGAAAGCGGGAGGTGTAGTGCAACGATAAATCGAAGGGCGTTCTTGTACTACAAGTATGTGGTCTACCTAGGTGCAGATAATAGCAGAAGCAATTAATGATAGCCGGTACTGGATGCCCGGGAGCTCGAGGGCGTGGTGCGCAGGCGCCAGTAAGCAGTCGCTCTAGTTCTTACAAGTTTCGAACATTATTTAAACACGAAAATTATAAACATAATGATACGGAAATATCTTAATAAATATAAGTATATGTAAGTACTGACGAAACTGTTCAGTTCGCGTGACTGTTTCGTCCCAATTATCTGAAGTCCGGTAAGGTTAAACGACCACGTATTTGATTAAATATGCGATAAATTACTGTGCTTTTTGTAAACAGTTAACACGTTACATTGTTTGTGGTTTAGCCTATTAAATGTAGAACATATAGAATAAAGAGCCATATTTGATATATGTAATACATAATATGTATCTAATGAGCATGTGCAAATTGATTTCTTTACAAATAATGTTTATTTCATTTTCGTTATCTATATATGGTGGTAGTAGTTTGGAGATACGACAAATCTTCAATGGAAATTCGTAACTCCCGTACAGCTACCGAAAGCGTCCATTACATTACAGAGCGCTTATCGAGGCGAGGGGACAGAGGGCGCGTGCGTGTGCGCATCTTGCACTGAGCGAGACGGCGATGTGGAAACCATAAGTGTGAAAGAGATAGCTGCACTCTACTATGTTGCTGTTCAGCAAAACCAGTCCTGTCAGCGGGACGTCAAGACAAGTCGCGTTCTTGGAAACGGTGACCCGTGTCACGGAATCCCTAATCGCACACATACAAAACCTTAACTCACACACACACAACTTTCACGCACACAGTCTTTACATTATTCCAATAAACTAAAAACTCAAAATTTTTACATTTACATTATGCAATATAACGTGTCACCTTCAAACTGGCGTTTTGGTAGGCGTAATAAATGAAAGTGCAATACGAATGTTTATTACTTTTTAAGAAAATACAGCTTTAAATGGCAAAGTTTTACTTGCTCGAAAAGAGAAATGAATTAACATTAAATATTTTAAGCCAGTTATAAAAATATATTTCAATGTAAATATTATTGCGTATATATTTTTACAAATACATTGGGAAAAGTTGACAAATACATGAACAGGAGTACACGGTACAAGTTTTGTATATATCTATCTACATATCTAATATTAATTTAGGTGACAAGTATTAAGTAATGTTTCAAAATATTTGGCACGCTCAAGATATTTAGTGAATTTCACGCATTTCCGTACTTGCGTAATACGAGCGTAGTAGCGAGTTAAAACGTTGATATTATCTTAGTTTTTTTTAATATAAATGAATACTGAGCAAGATTTTTAAGGTTAAAGTTACTTTAATCGATTGAGAAATATACAAATAAAGCTCAGAAAGGTTCGTTCTATGAATGTAAATGTTTCAATCTTTGGAAAATGACGCGACAGAAGGCCAACGCACGGCCACAATCCGCAAATAGAAGCGAAACTTGCTACCCGCTTTGGATTATTCCACCAGCATTCCTTCACATTTTATAACTACAAAGAGAAAATATTAAATATTTTTATAAATATATAATATTTGTGTCATATTTCGCATGTTGACAATATTAAGTATTAACTAAACTAGAGCAGTACTGGTTTTCAAATTATACAACGATACACAGGCATATAAATACAAGCATTCATTAATAAAAAGCTTAAAATTTTCAAATTCTTCCAAAATATTTTTAAACATCGATTACCAAATCCTGGATAACGACGAAACTTGGATCCCGTCTGTTCGGAGGCGGTGCCACGCTGTCTCACACATACCGACCCACCGACAGACGGACACTCACACCTACTTATAATCTATTAATATCGCCCGGGAAATATTTTAATCCGCATAGCGCGGTTAATGCACATTCCGATTGAATTTCAGAAAGTTTTCACAATTTCAGTTTGGTCCGTCCAGAACCTTCCATTACACTGTTGGAACAATTTAAATGGTTATATTTAAATTATATGACGTCACACGCTTATTATTGGTCGTGTGTATTCCGTTGATAAGTTAAACAAAGCAGGGATATTATAAGACTTTCCGTTCCGAAAAAGGAAGTGTGTTAGGGGTCAACGTGATTTCCTCTCGCATTCCAAATGGCTGACACAAGCTGTACGGCGCGGCGCTGCTACAGTCAAATTGAACACGAGTTGCAATCCGTTCGATGAAGCGCGCCGACCGGATGATCCAATACGTGGATATAAAATGTGTTTCTCAACGCTCCGGAGCATTCTTGACGCCTCACGTCACGAACTATCATCACATGTTTACCCCAAAATTGAGTTAACGATAGCTGGAATTATTATGGTATACGACGACGTGCGTATAATAGGCGGCTGATGTGACGGTATGACGTCACACGTTATTCGATCATTGACAAACGGCATTCCAAAGCGGAGCGAGAACACAAATGCGTGGCGTTGAGACGCGCGTCATGTCACTGTACCAAGGTCTCCGGCCCGGCTAGAGGGCTCTGAAACATTATGTTAAAATAAAATATTTTTCTGAACTCTTTATACATAGACATCTCTTGTTTTATTTCCTTTAATGCCGTCGCGGCGCATTGGCCCATCGTCCGTTTGTGTGCGCCGGTTGTGGGTTAGATTCTTACTCGGGGAAAGGAATAATTTTCGTCGCTCTAATAACAAGAAAAACGCAATGTTGAGTTCCGCGACTCGACATACAAGGTTAGAATTTAAAAAATTAGGTCTAAAATAAGGAACGGAGTATCTTAACACTAGGTACTTGCTCAGTCACTATCCTGCCTGTTACCACCCTACTATATTACGTATATTTGTACATGCATTGTTAATATAATCTACAACAATGTTGAGCAGACGGTTTGTAAATTACATAAACATTGAATCGAATATATAAGGTCCGTCTGAATCACGATGCATACCAGCCGACTTCGTCACGCTAACGGCCGACGCGCGACACAATATCGTGAACATCACGATTTTAACAAACTTTCGATGGCTCAATTTATATTCGAATTAACTAGTCTGTAAATATAACAGATGAGTGCGATTCATACCTTTGACATTTTTATCAAGGCTAGACTAAATTAATACATATTCCAATGTAAATATTTTGGTCTTGTTATTTATTAATAAATATATGGTACATATACATATATTAACTAAAGTTATTTGTTTATTTATATATAAAACAAATATTAAAAAAAAGACTAATATATCAGGAAATGTCTTTCTATTCAAATCAAAGTTCCATGTCAGTGTTAAATAACAAGAGAAATGAACATGATATTCACAAACATATTAGAGACTGGCGCCTTTCATACCGAAGTACAAACGCATCTAATAACTGATAACGAGGTTTATCCACATCATCGCAGTCACAAATGTTACTTTCTCAATAGAAAGTTAAACATAAGGTTTGGCATTAGGTTCTATTCATGATATTAGAGCAACGGAAGTTGTAGTTAAACATGAACCAAACTTGATAACAGTATACACTAAATGAATGGGACCGATCGATGTTTGTTGAGGTACGACATTCCTCACCTCCATTGTTTTGTCAATGACCATCGCTTTGTAAACAGGGAGTGCAATTTACGGTGAACTGCGGATTTGATAAATACTTTTTGGATATGGGTACGTTTCATAATGTATGTAATTTAAAATCTGACGTAGTTTTGGAAATAAATATATGATACAACATTTTAAAAGTATTAAATAAAATTTACATGTAGGTATATTATTTTAAACTATATGAACCAAAGAATCCCAACTTTTTCAAAGCGTATAAACATTTTTTATACATTACGCAGACGAAAATGCTGTTATACCTATATACACGTAACATTGAACTGCACTAGTACCATCTTATATCGCAGGTGGTGGTGGCATTCCGAAGCGATTACAGTATTTGTACCTACACAATTTTAACACTATAATTTCAAATACCAAAGTACAATTATGGAACAAGGCAGACTTTAGAATGTTACCCTGTTATGGTCACATATTTCGCCCACGTTTGAAACAGCCGATGATTTATGCAAAATCAAGGATGAAAATTGACCTATCTGTTTGAAGAACGTAATTTGTAACGACATTATTGTCTGTTTGCTGTGAAAAATTAAACACTTTTTTCAGATCGAATAACTTTAGTGTGAATAATGCAACAAAATTCGCAGAAATCGATACGACTAAAAGGCTTTGTTACCTAACACTGACCGCAATCTGCACTGTCTATTTTGATAGAAGAAAAATTTTGCCCAATCATTCCATAATAAACTTTCAAATGTCAAACGCGACAGTTACAACAATTAGTTATATTTTTACATAACATGGCATAATAAAATAAACAAGTGGAATCCATCTCTTCGTACAACATTAATATCCATGTTGTATTCAAACTACTAGACATTTGCTTAATTAAGTACCTCGTTAATTGCTTTCCAATCAGAAATAACGTTTTCGACACGACTGCACAAATTAGTTTAATTTTTATTAGACCTCTTTATAGCATATCATACAAATTTTTACTCTAAAACTATTCAAGTAAAGTTTACTCTCACACAAACATTGAAATATTTAAAATTGAAGAGGAAACGGGTACAACATTCTTATTTTGACCAAGATCGGTCGGCCTCTACAATTAAAAGCTTATGCAAATTAAGTAAATAAATTTTATGACCTTTATAGCGCCAAGATTTATCATAGCTCCTTGTTTTGGTAAGACGCGGTGATAAAACATGTAAAATTTCCATCTTTTAAAGATGACGTGCTTATACTATAATTTATTGGATTTATAACAGTTTGTTGTTTCTTAAGAATTCGTACTGTGAATATGAAATACATAAATATAAATGAATAGCAAATAAATAATATACTGAAAAAATATATTTTTTTCATTATTATTCGAAACAATATATCAGCTATTACATATCAGCAAAGATGTGATTAAAATTAATATAATACAAAAAGGAATGTAGTATGTTTTAATTAACTCCTGAGAATAAATATCGATACACATTATTCTCGCTCAGTCATTTATGTAATTTATAACACATGGGTTATGGTTCTCTGAGTTCACGCGAGATTATATTAATTACATCCCTTTATTGGTATGCAGAATAGTAATAATAAACTTAACAGTAATTCGTAGAAAAATAATAAATTAAAATGAAATAAATCGGTGGATAGCAGCGAAGTCGATGCGCGTCTCTCTAAAAAACCGCCAAGGACATCTTTATCTGAGAGGTATGCGTAAAGTAAACAGTGTTGTACGTGTTACTCGGCGTGTGCTCGCCGCGCCCTGCGGGTCTATTATTTATTTAGCATATTCCAGTTACCTATTCAATTGCTTAAGTATCCTACGAAACTAATTTCAGCAATCAACCAGTTGATCGGTATTGTTAATTGCTCACATACGGAACGATGAAACAACGAAAAAAGTGAGGACGCTAAATTACAAAGTGATCGGACTCGCATTCGATTAGAGTCAAGAAACGCAGTAAAATGCCCAGCCCCTTTAGCGTTACGGTTGAAGGCGTGCGTAGTGCGTGGGAAGTATCCACAAGATGTTTTACACACACTTGGGTTACACAATCTCAAAGACAGCTACATTACAGCCAATACGACTTATAAAATATGAATCAACCATCGACTCTAGCTGCAAATTTGTATCATAATGGTGTACATATAACAAACATTATTTCAACGAATTAAAACACAAGTGGAATCGTAATAAATATTGAATAAGCATATCTTATGGCCCATGAACATGCAAATTTGTATTGAAACATTCCATCGCTGTTAGGTATCGCGATTCTCGTGTACCTAGAGGAATACGCACAGGCATTCAAAGCGATTTTCACTCGTACCATAGAATTATGCATTAACGCAACGCCTGGTATGCGACTCGAACAAAGTACTGAGTGGAAATGCACTAGAGTGATATAATTAAAGTAATAGGCAGCAAGCATCACGTACAAATTCCCATTGGATAAATCCACTGTCATTGTCTTCCACGTTTCTTTATTAAACAATGCAATGGACAGTTTTTCCTGTATTTAAATGCGTAGCTATCGAATCGTAGGGTTTTTGTAATGAAGACGTGACATCCCGACGTAATAATAACCAACAAAACCGCAAAATCCCTCCACATACGACATCTTAATATATATATATTCGATATACATACTTGTGAATTGGTCAAATTGTAAAATTAATTTGAAAAAATAAAGTTACAACTTCTCTAGTTACAGTCATTTGTGATCCTTGCACCCTTTCTTAATTAGCATTTTCTCGTTTAAGTTCTGTTAAAAGGTTAATATCATCAAATGCTCTGGAGACATGGCAAGTTATTTTTAGCATAAATAAATTGGCTTAGTAGCTTGCTTTTGTTGTGTGCGTTTTGCAGAGGATATTCCTTAGTCTGTAACTATAGTTTTCTTTACAATGCTTTCAGTTTTATATTTAAATGAAAAACAAAACACTATTTATTGTTAAACGTATGGCGTGTTTCTAACTATGAAATATACTTTCAGATAGCCTCTAAATATTCGTTTTAGCAGTCTAGCAGGTTACTTTGGCAACCCTAATAAGAATCTTACGTTAATATGTTATGTATCAGCGGTCAATTTTATTACGGCGTCAATGTACTGAAACCAGATCTTCTGAATGTTTCTTGGGATTAATCAATTTAGTCTTATGTCGTAAAGTCAAATACATTTAAGTTAGTTATTTGTTATATATGGACTAATTTTAAGTATTTCAAATTACATAGTATTTAGTTTCACATCTTCAGTATAAAAAACAAGCTTTAGGTTTTACGTATATTTCTTTTCAAAATACAACGCTTATTACCAACGTTAGTAACGTATGGAACAGAATTTGACCTTAATTTCATTTTATGGTCATGTCTTAAGCATCGTACGTCTTGTTTTTACGTATCTTACAGAAGAAGAACAACTAGAATGTACCGTAATGCCTGGTAACGTTTAACCTCACGACAAACATATGTCAGTACAATTTGTGCCTATGTTTTTTCTTCACTCGATTCCATTCATCAATACATTTTAACGGTGACAGGAACGTTTCAAGTGCAGGTGGAGTTTACGGTCGACTTTTTAAGACAATGCTGCAGGTGTGTAAGTATGGTAAATAGATGTGGCTAGACATGGTATCGGTATTTAACAGGGATGCGTCGTGGTTGCGAAGCACCTGCTTGCTGCACTTGGGCTCGGCGGCTCGGTGGTGTGATGGCAGAGCAGTGGCCGGGAGCGCGGGGGAGGCGTGCGCTGCGCCGCTTTAGAAAGGCGCGACCATCGCCGCAGGCCCGGGCCGCATTCTACGGCCTGTCATTCACACCGCGCAACTTGCCTATGCATTGCATTCCGTCTCCCACCGCACTCGTACCTACGTACACACCGACACACGCCGCACCACTCGACAGCGAACAGACCCACATTCATGCCCAATACGATGCTACGAGCGCTTCATCGAATTATTTCTGCGCCAGTTCAGTCTAACATTGCTGTGAACCAGTTTTTTGGCCTCATTAGTCGCGTTCCGTCGCCGCTCACGAATTACACTAAATCCAACCCAAAAAAAAACAAGAACTCAACTGGCATTCCAAAGGATAACAAAATGATAACCATAATTTGTGTTTAGGTCATTTGTTGTTAGTCAATTGTGGAATGTCGTGTGAAATCGAGACAGTTTCGCATATTTCCCGGCAGCTGGCGACAGCGTCGCGGCGAGAGCACTTTGTTTTTCACGATTTATTCTATTTTAAAAATATGTTTACTTTTTGCAACACTGTCGTAATGAAGACGGAAACTTGCACTTTCGCACACCGGAGCCACAGTTGACGAATTCAATCAGAAAACACTAAAAATCGCATTGGAATGTGAAGTTTTGACATGGGGCTCTTACGGGTTAACACTTCTGTTCGGAAAACTTACCTGTCTCGCGGGTCGATCCACGTCGTTTTCCTACTGTTGTGGTCGATGAAGTACAGTTTTCCATCGAAGTCCCTCGCGTAATCCCATCCGTCGGGCAAGGGTATCTCACCGTTTCGTCTCCTTGGCATATTTCACTGATTAAATCCATTCAAACGAATAACGAAGCACACTCGCGAACTAGCTACACGGCCATGTTGAATACCTCATTACGAGGAGTGACGTCACGCGGGATCGGCCAATGGCGGCGAAGGGCCCCCACGATGGAATGCGGCGCGTACGCGAGCCGCGAACACAAGCGCTCGCACGACACTGCACGGACCGACGTTGCACGCGACCGCTCCACGCGAACCCGCGTCGCAGACTGGGGCGCGCGGACTCGCCGCCACGTTATCACTGCTCATGATAATATCCTCGAACCCACTGTCTAAATGCATGTTTACATTACAACGACGCCCGTGGCCGGTGGTGCCCACCGTGCCGTCACCAGCCGCACCGTCCGGTCCTCTAGTTCGACATTGCTAAATGCAAGTAGAAACGAGCAAAAAGTACGTAGATACATATCCATTCAATCTATTTACGATTCCTCGTTATATGCCCACGACTATACATATAGCATATAGCTGCCTGTGTATGCCTGTGTATGCCTGTGTATGCCGCGCATTCCACGGCGTATGTGGACTTACATACATTACCTACCTATCTGACTGTGTGTTAGATCGAGATACTTTAGAGCCGTCGTCGTCGGGTTTGTGAAGTCAATTTGCATTTGCATACATTCAATCTGTTACTATTACGGCCCGGATTAGATGACGTTGCTATATAATGGAATAAATTAAGCTTTCAGAGTAGTTTTGTGTATTCGGATCGTATCATTTTGTTGTTGTTTAAATTCATTATTTATAATAAACATAATATATAGCT
>DWLH01002402.1:0-10853 GCA_018249795.1 Heliconius telesiphe telesiphe | reverse complement strand
GCTTCCACTCGGTATGAATTACTTAGGGAGTGTTAAGGAACACTCCTAAATTTCCATGGTGTTTTTTAGTTTATGCTATATCCTGTCCTGCACATTTTAGGATCGGCAAAGGGAACCTAGGAACCTAGTGTTAAGACACTTTATTCCATTATGACACTTGTTTTTGCCGCTGCGCCGAGCTAGGCCTCTAAAAAAATTTGTTTAAGAATCTTTCTTATGGTAGTGTAACCACAGGCGTGTGAAGAACCTAATATGTTACTTTACTTGTTCTGGTACCAACGCAAAGCCGTTACCGCTTCCGTTATTCAACATGTAATGCCTCCAGAATTCGGCGGAAAGTGGGGAACGGAGTGTCTTAACACTAAGTTCCCTCTGCCTACCCTGCTGGGTGCGGAATACAGCGTGAATCTGGTCTACTGGTCCTATTTCCATCATTATTATCCAAAAAAAGATATACCTAATGTCATTGCTTATTTTTCAATTTTCTTTAAAGTAATAATTAAAATATTATTTTCTACATTTTAGGCATTGTTTATAAATATTTAATATTACACTAAAACTTATAAAATAAAAATATGTAAGATGTATAAAATAAAGAATTAAACAAAAACATAAATTGACAAGCATTTTATTCCTTTTTTTGTGTTTTTACGTTGCTTTCTATTACTATTCTAATTATATAATAATACTAATAGTAATGAAAAAAAGAAGAAATACATATAATTATAAATATAGGTACACTCAATTATATATTTTTATACATATATAATATATTGCCAAATTTTATAAATGCAATATAATAAAGTATGATACTTTTTCAAAGTCCATTAATAATGCCATGTCGTTAACTTAAATCTAGTGTTTGGGTGGTTTATGCTTTACAAGACGCTGGTATTCTGTATTGTGCGTTCTGAGAAGGTCCAGCCACCTTCGGGTTCTCTCCAAGTCGAATTTGGTCACGGACTGTACGGAATTCTACATCAAATTTCGATTTGCAAACGACTTCAGCGGGCTGAATCTTGTAATCTACGCCGCTGCAGTGAGATTGACAAGATGGTAAGGGCGCTGTAGATATACAAATGTCTTCCTGATTCTCATAATACTGGACTTGTGGTCTTATTTCACAGGGCTTCTTCTCTTTAAGGTAGTTCCTCGCTCTGTATATAATTTGAGATCCCAATTCCTCTTTAGATGATAATTGCATTTGAGTTTTCCAGTCTTCATCTGATCGCAAAATTGTTGTATACCTTCTCTGCGGCTGATATGCCACCCTTTTAGCGTTTTCTTGCCTTTCTTTTTCTTGGGGTGCACTATTTTCAGAAATAAGAACGTAGGACGCTCCATAATATTCAGGATTATCAACTAAACCATTTGGAGTTAAATAATCATCACGAGGTTCTCCGCTCATGTAGCCACAGATTCCTCTTGTATTTTTGCGTTTTTCATTTGCAAGAACAACTGATCTCATTCCGTCGTACATTATTCTAAGTCGACTATCACGAATTTTCAGCACTAAAGCACCATTTCCTTCAGTATGATATTCAAGTATAGGAGCTTCTTCCTCGTCATCCCAGTAGGTGGTAAGATCACCTTTGGAAACTTTTTTAGCTTTTGTATTTACTTTTACTGCTTGATTCTTTTGACCTGCAGGTGCTGGGGTCAATTCAATTTCTACGTCTGTACCAGTGTAAGATCTGTTAAGTAATATTAATTTAATAAATATTTATACATAATGATATAAGAGTTTTAGTACGTAATTTAAAAATAGTAATACCTGTATGAGATATACATCTCTTGTTGTTTTTCATTTGGCCGTCTGGCAAGAACAGCCAATGTGTCTGAATTAGAAGCCCTATCGTCGAGCAACGCGACATGCCAAGAGCTAGTCAACTTATAATTATAACTACGGCCACTGAAGGATCTTATCATGTCATAGTCAACACTGCAATAAGCTGTTAGAGAAATTTATTTAAAAGATAAGTTTACTTAATTAAATAATTACTTTATATATTTTTTTGTTTCTTTTTTAAGCTTCACGCTGTATCCTACCGATAGCAAGATAGACAAAGGGAACATGGGAACCTACTGTTACGACATTCTGTTCCTATTAAGACACTTCCGGATTCCGGTCCCCACTTTCCGCCTGGAGGCATCGCGCGTGTTAAATGGATTGAAGAAATGAAAATATTAAATATTTCATTTCTTCGAGTTTGGAATCAAACCCACAACTTGTCGAGTTTACAGTCCACGCTTGAGTTCCCGCGTGACTACTGGCCTCAGTATATAAAATATATATTTTGAATATTTTAATATGCAGTATTAGATATCAATTTATTCTATATACAATAAATATTCTTTGTTAATATATACTCACGTTGATATTGATGGCTGCTGTAATAGTTCAATACTCGTTCAAGTGTATTTATTGGCCAGTACGTGGCTAAAGCTATAGCCGCAGCTTCAGGAATACGGACATTTTTCCAACGCATTTCACCAGAAGGAGACTTTACTCCGATGTTCAATGTATGACTTAAGTAAGAGGCGTCTAGATTTATATCGATTTTTCCTGCAGGATTTGCCCTTTGGTCATTACTCTCTAACTGCCATATTCCCAGACTTTGAGCTATTTGATATAATTGATATACATGGTTTTTTACCATTGGGCTTACGTCTTTGTAATTAACAATAAATTTGAAACTATCAGGAGCGTGTGCCATAATAATTGCTTTGTGACAAGCTTTTTGGTAATTATTACCATTTTCTGTTTCTTGGGCGCACTGATTTCCTAATGGACTTCTCTGAAGTTCATCAACATATTTGGCTGTTTTTTGTGCGTTACCTTGAATGTGAACATTTTCTTTCTGGTTATAACGAATGTCTGCCTCGAAATCCATTTTCAATTCTTGTTGAATTGCTTCTTTGTAATTCATAGGGCTATAAGATTCTGGCTTTGTTACTCTTCCAATAGAGTTGATTTGATTTGAACCTTGTGCTGAATTTTTGCTAGCAAAAAATGCATATTGAACTTTACGATCTACTTGACTATGACCAACAGCGACTGTTACAGCATATTCTAATTTTTCAGGTGAATTAAATTGGACGCTCACATCTAAGACTTTGCTTCTTGCTGCCTTAATTCCAGCCGTGACACGTTTTACTAACTCTTGGCGTCTTGCTGGACTGTTAGGGGCTGTATCGCTTAAATCTGATGCAGTTAGAGGCATTTCTCCTTCATTATTTTGATTATATAGAGTATCTGTAACATTGTAAAGAAAGTTGAAATGTTTAATAAAAATAGATTTTCGCTATAAAAAACATAAGAAAGAAAATAATAATGTATTACCGTATACGGTGGTGATGGTTATTTCCTTATTTTTGTATTGTTTTCCAAGATACCTTAAGTTAAAGTGCGTTTGCGCTGTATCCTTTTGGCTGAAGGCAGACATAATACTTGAAGGTAAATCATTGGATTGTATGAAGCTTCCTAAGTTTCTGTAATCCTTGGAATAAGAATATCCTTGTAGTTGCAATGGCAGTCCTATCTGTTGACCCAATTTATAATCAGCTGAAAATACTTTATTAGGCCTCGTGATAACCTTTGTGCTCGGATCTTGAGAGAAAGCAAGTAAAGTGTCCTTCTTTTGATTACTGCTATATGGCCAAACGCTGTAATGAACTAAAGTAGAGTCTTGTTCAAGTTCTTTTGGAGCTACTCTTAATTTAATCTCCTTATGTTTTGCATCAACATTTATTTTTAGAGGAATATGTAATTGGAATTTGCTAACAAGACCGACAGCTGGATATTGGTTTGATAGAGTATCCAGATAACCAATACGTCCATCACGGTTAGAAGCATAAGTAAGTGCAAGTTCACTTTCAAGGGCAACGTCAGTTTCATAATTTTCTCTATTTTTGAAATCAATGTTACCTTTTGAACGAGCTTGCAAATGAACTACTGTTGGTTCTTTGTATTTGTATATAAAAGGCATTCCAGAAGCAATTGGGAACATCACTGAAACTTGATTTCTATTCACCACTTTTGTATGGTGCCTGTTAATTCCTTTAATAAGATCTGAAAGATACTCGCCGAATTTAACACTAAAAGCTTTAATATCCTGTTCATTGAAAGCCAAAAATCTCTGTTGATTCATAAAGTCCATATAGAAGGAAGCTTCCAAAGGTTCTTCATCATGTTTGATATTCAAAATTTGTGAAATTTTTCTAGCAGAATATTTATGACTTAAGTCTTCATAGTTGTGTTCCTTTTCTTCAAATATTTGATCAAAGAAGTAATTAACAACCTTTTGTGTATTCGACGTTGTAAACCAAAGCTGTATAAATAAAAAGATATTGAATTACTATTCGTTATACTAAAATATAAATAGTAGTATCATAAAAACAACATTTTAATAAATATGTTTTTACATTTGGTTGATACTTTGTTATAAGATATTTGAGAATAATTTTATTGATCTAGTTTATCCTTCCATAATATACGATAAAACGATTTATAAGAACCAATAGTACATGCATATTGTATAAGTGTAAAGTTCAAGCGGACGAAGCTGCTAGTTAAACAACTAAAAAAACGAATCGCTACTAAAATAAATATTGTTTAATGTAAATTAGTAAAATAATAACTAAATAATAAAATAATATAAAGTATTTTTACATTTACCATTGCTTGGTCGTCCCAGCCAGACGCCCTATTTTTCCATGAATACTTTAAAGACTTGGGGAAGAAGCTGTCTTTACTTCCTATTGTCGATAGAATAGACACTATACCGTGATGATTTTCTCTATCAAAGAACTCCATTTTTTTCTTTCTAGAATATTGTAGGCCAAAATCTTCCTTCGTAAGCATATCTTTTACCGCTTGAGCAGCCCTTGCACTAAAATTAAGTGAAATATTAATATGTTTTTTTTTAATTATATAGCATATAGAATATCTCATATAATATAAAAAATATATAATTTTAATTTATTAATTAACTTACGTTTCATGGAAGCGAGGATGTTTAAGTTGAGCAGCCGATTCGATAGCTGACTTAAGAGCTGATCGCACATTTTTATTTGGGTCTTCTTTGGTCATATATGCCATAGCTTGCATCATAGCATCAGTAGGATGACCCATGAAAATATTCTGTATAGCGGCAACTCTTACTTCATAGGGTTCAGCTGTATTTTTCAAGATGCTATATAATACAGCACGAACACGGCTATCTCTCTGGTAAGCTAAGACATTGAGACATTGGACTATTCTCATTCTGAGGTATGTGGAAACAGGAATTTTCCCTTCGAGATATGGCGCAAAAACATCTAAAACAGAACTATGACCCAGATTACCAATGGCCCTCATATACACTTGTGCCTTATGAGTATCACCTTGTTCAATAGCGAGTCTGAACTCTGCATTCAATCGGGGCAAAATTTCTTGATCTACAAAGTGATCATGTTTTTTGGATAGACGGCCATACATGTGGGTAGGATAGTAACGATGAGAAGTTTCATTGTTTACTTGACCCATGTTTATGTACCTAGTGGCAGCAATTAGAGCACTGCTATTAAGGTACATTTGGCTGCTCACCTCTGGACTCATTGCCAGATCAAAAAATTGTATCATACATTCTTTCGTTGGATATCGTAAAGTTTTAGCTAACGAAGCAACAACTTCCGCTGCTTCCTCTCCTTCTAATTTTTTGGTTTGAATCCATGATTTTATTTGTTGGAATGCGGGGAAGGTACCAGCTTGAGCTACGGCATCTCGATATATCATCCACATATCTGACTTTACATTGTCGCTACTTGATTTTGCAATTTCAATGCTACGACTGGTTTGACTCAGTTGTCCATAGCTCATGGAAGCGATGACTCGGACTAATATATTAAATTTGGACAGGAAGTCTGCTTTAGGCATGTTGTTTGGATTTTGAAGTTGTTGTGCAATTTCCTGCACAAGTTTCTGAGCGTTCATAGGATTTTGCTTTTTATCACTGTGAGGTTGAGGGTCCATATACAATGCAGCATATGCTGGTTCATTATTTTTAGGTATATCATCGTTTACATAAGCCGAAGCAGACTCACTGGAACTTGATGAACTATCCTCTTGACTTCTCTTCTTGAAAATTACTTTATTGATTGCTACAACTGACTTTGGGCGTGTTGAACGCCGTTCACGGTTATATTTTTGTATATTTATATTTTTTTCTACAGATTCTGATGAAGATGATGAAGATGAACTATCTTCATCGATTGTTACTTGCTTTGGTGTCAAAGAATACAAAAGATTTTGAATTTCACGGGAACCTTCAGGGAGTGACCATTCAGACTCAGCATCTTGATCTTGTGATACTAGGCGGAAACTAACTTTACTATGTACTTCTGCTTTTAGTTTGCCATATAAATGAGGGTGTACATTAACTGTACTGGTAGATTCCGATTTATAAATTGGACCTTTCTTACCAACGAGTATTCTTGATACCGTAGCCCTTTGAATAAACATTTCTTTTTCTAATTTATGAGCAGTTCCACTCCACTCAGCACCTTGAGGTACACCAAAATGATAGTCAACTCTATGGTGGCAATGACCGTAATTCTTACTTTTTGTGACTTCCATGGGATCCTCCTCAGAGGCAAAATTTGGTAGTTCCCGTCTCCATTCAGCAGCAGCTGGTGACACCGAGTACAGAGTTTCACAATCACCAGTGACATCAGTTTCCATTTTTCTAAATAATCCTTGCTGACTTTCCTTGTCATATGTATCATGTGAGCTCTGTACATTGCGCTTAGTAGATAAATCCACTTGCAGTGCTCCAATGAGACCCTTAAGTAAATTTTCTTGTGCTAGTGTTAAAGATGGAGGCAAATTCAAGGAAAGTACTCTGCCGCCATCATAGTAAATTTCGAATGGAACATCTAACTTTGCGACTGGTTGGTATTTTAAGTCATCCGGCAATGGCTCGTGACGTTGAAGCTCTTGGTGGATTTGAGCATTTTGTGGATTTTCTAGCTTAGCTTGAAGATGTCCAGGAGCTTTACAGCGGACCGTAAATCGTGCTCTAAAGGAATTGCCGGTACTAGCGCCCTCTGGAAGATAGGCCAAGTTGTGACTTTCCACTTCATAGCGATACAACTGTCCGACTTGCCATGGCCATTGGGATTTTTCTTGTTGGGGTTGTTCTCCTTTAGGGCGTTTGCTACCACTGAGGCGGCCTGATGATACGGCCACTGTATGAAAAAGAATACTAAGATTTTATATTTTACTTTTATTACTAAACTTTTATGAGCATATTAATGCTCAAGTTTAGTCGAAGAAAGTCGATTGGATTTTTAACAAAATTTTCGTTTGTTTTGTTACATTTTCATTACAAAAATAAATAAAGATTTATAGACATAATATTATGAATACAGAGCATACCCTTAAAAATGTTACTATAAAATATGTATGGAAATCTCAAAGCGCTTTCATCAAAAAATACAATTCGATAAATTAAAACATAAATTCATATGTATGCGATACGGACATATGTTGGCGGAGGGTACCTGAGAACCTAGTGTTAAGACATTTCGTTTCTATTAAGACGGTTCATTACTTTCCAGCGAATTCTGAAACATTACGTGTTGAGGGTTGAACTCAATGCCGCGCTTTGCCTCGTTACCAGGGCAAGAAAATCAAAATATTAAATGTTTTATTTCCTTGAGTAGCAATCGAACGCACTGCCCCTGCGCCATGAATAGCGTACAATATTTTTATTCTATATTTAAACTAAAATTGTTATTTCTCTCGGTAGGTAGTAAGCTCCAGTCTATGCGGCAGTGGTCTATCACATAATAAAAAAACCGTTCTATATTCATTTTCTATGAAATAAACTACAATTATAAGTTTCGTAATATTTGTTTTCAATGAAATATCTATAAATTTTCACCTTTAGGTTTTTCCTGTAGTCATATTATATAAGTTGTTACTTGGTGTCAAGTTTCGTAACTGTGGTTCCACGGGATGTATCACCTATTATAGGTTTTAATAACGCGGCGAATTTCATACAAAATGCATCAAAGGCGACGTATAACTTAGGAGCTTGATTTTTTTTGTGCTGTAAGGGATCGTAGCCCTGAATATTTGTAAAATATAAATTCAGCTTGATATCATATATTATATATCAGCGTAATCTCGAGATAAATGGTCTTGACAGACGGACAATAAAGTGGTTCCATAAGGGTTCCGTTCTTTTTTTCTTTCAAAGTACAAAACCCAAAAAATTGTTAAAGCACAAAAAAAACCTAAATAATACAGTAAAAACTTACCAATAACGGCCGTTAGGACCAGGATCTTCATGCTTACAGCCTATCCAATCCGTTTCACCACTATCGGAGAAGATCACTTCTGGTTACTTCCACAGATAACAGCCCTTATATACTTTATATACGCACGTGTAATATTTGACCCTATACAGCGATAGTTACATTGTAAGCTTCGATAAAGATGACCTTAACTTTGTTTGACGCTGTTAGATCATGTTTTTCAGAGGTCATGCTTAGGTAGAATATTTTATGTATTTGTATGTTAAATACTTATTTAGAAAACGTACACACGTTCGTCGCGCTCCTGGTAATTCGTATTTAAATATGTTTTTAAGAATAATAACATGCGCCTTTACTCCCGCGAGACGTCCTAAAGGATGTTTAAAACTGGGGCAAACTACGTCATACTAGCATTCTTAAATTTTACATATATTCTATACGGACTAAATCCGATACCTCAATCATCCCCCCAGACAAAGATGTACCTACTTTTATTTGGCGCTACCTCTAAAAGGGCGCCACTTTATGTCAGCTAGTACTGAAATTTTGAGGACTATCTATTAGTCTTAACTACATATTAGACTAATACATAGACCTCAAAATTTCCGCTTTGCTAAAATGATCTAGGTCTGGGGGCTCTAGGATCTTGGGCTTAACATTTTTCTCTTATTGAAAATCAAATGTCAAGTCAAATATGTCACAACTCACGACAGTCTCAAAATTTCTTGTACATATACCAAAATATGTATGAACACATTATTAAGATTAACTACCTGAACTTAGTATAATGTAGAAATAATATTTTGGAATTTAGTGATTTTAGATAATAAGTAGCACCGATGTCCACAATCCACTAAGAAGCATGTAGCTACATGAATTTATCATAAGTTAATCATTACGTCTTTTTTGCCTATACGAGAGAAAAAAATTGAGTT
Source organism: Heliconius telesiphe telesiphe (assembly GCA_018249795.1). Classification (NCBI taxonomy): domain Eukaryota; kingdom Metazoa; phylum Arthropoda; class Insecta; order Lepidoptera; family Nymphalidae; genus Heliconius; species Heliconius telesiphe. The sequence continues at coordinate 1,617 of DWLH01002402.1, read as the reverse complement.
AAATAATTTTTTTTTTCCAGTTTCAGACAGAAGTCAGAGGAAACCTAATGCTAGGACACTCCGCCTACTTTCCGGTCAATTTACAGGAAATTGTACTCGTATGTTGAGTCGCGCTATGAATTCTGGAAACATTGCGTGTTGATCCATCCTCTCCTCCATTCCGCGCTTGGTCTTGTTACTAGAGCGAGAGAAAGAAAACAATTCATTCCCACTAGTAGGTACACTGTGCCACGACGGCCTTCATACAGATATAAAATTTTAAAAAAACATAAAAATTTCTAAAAAGTTTATTAAAAAAATGAGCAATTTTCGACAGCAGCTGTCTTAAGCTGACCTTAACATAGAATAGAAAAAAAACTTAATCAATAAAAAAAGAGATCTTAAATGGAAATGATCTTACAAAATATACTAACAAAGGAGATTCTTTGGAAAGCATCCAACTTTTGTACATTACCGACGTTCATTTTAAACGCCGCGCCGTAGCAACTTCTACTTAAGACTAACACTTTGCTAGAATCATTAAAAATATGATAAATTATAAAACCATAATATTTTCAAGTTAAATTTGAAAACAGAAAGTTACGTATTAAAGTACTTTGTTTTCCCTTCCTTTTTAAATTTTTTTGTCATTTTTAATCTTATTATGATCAAATTTCTGAAAATTCCTTAAATTCTGCATACGACTTTTTCTTGTTCCCGAAACTGAAGAGGCCCATGAAAGGACGACACTACGCCACAATTGACGAGATAAAGACGGCATCGAAGGAGGAGCTGAACAAGATACTAAAAAAATATTTTTTGAAGTGCTTCGAAGATTGGAAAAAACGTTGGCACAAGCGTATAATATCCCAGGGAATTACTTTGAAGGGGACAAAATAGATATTCACGAATAAACCAATAATTTTTGAAAATACTCAAAATTCGCGATACTTTTTGAACACACTACGTATATCTTACTGTCATAGCGTTCCAATAAATAAGAATTTTCAAAGTATCATTCTTTAAAAAATATTTTTTTTTATACGTAAGTATAGTTATCGTAGCTAATTTGTAATATGGCACAAGGCTTTTAGCAAAGATATGTGATTTACGTGCTTAATAAAATAACTTACGATTAATAAAATAAAAATTAAAAATAACTATTAAAATTGAGCAATATTAATAAGAAATAACTTGTACAGTAGCAACAAAAACAAATGTTGCGTGCGAGTTTCTTAACATATTATCAGTAATTGAGCAAAAATAGGTGTAGGAAGAACTTTCACTTAACGAATATAAAATCAAAAATTAAATTACGGTGACTGAAAGTAAGTTAAGTTTTTCAACCCTTTTCAGGGCCTATAGTGTATGCGTTTATAAACTAATTTTTAATTCATTCGCTTATTCCATACAGTCACTCATTCATAACTCATACACACCTTCACTGACAAGCAATTGTGATCACGAAGAGCGCGACCCGGTGGTCACGGTGATAACTTCATAAGTAAGTAAGTAAGTAATATTTCGTTTTCTCGTTATTGTCTTAACTTACTTTCAACACCGGTCATTTCCAATAGTTTAAAACTATAAAATTAACATTAAGAAGTGTCTTTTAAACGTGTCTGACACAAAAAAAAT
>DWLH01002401.1:0-10857 GCA_018249795.1 Heliconius telesiphe telesiphe | reverse complement strand
AATCTTGCTAGAGTGGACATTCAAGTTACTGTTTTCTTTCTCACTGCGATAGGGGTAAGTTTTACTTATAATGCAATTTTAGTAACTATATAAGTATTTTTAATTTTAATTAATTAATGTTTGTGTTACTAAAAATCCATCAGATAATATATCTAAAGCCCTGGAATAGTCGAGGCTGGTTTTGGCAGAGTTCCGTCAAGATGGAATAAAAAAAAACTCTCCTGGCGCCCTATTAGTTATAATAAGATCTAGTGTAGTAATTTAGTATTAGTTAAGTAGTACCTAGGCTTAGTTATATTTTATATCCATTTGAAGATTTTTTTAAAGGTTGTTGGTTTTTTTTTTTTTTTATTACATCAAATTATATATATAACAAAATAACACTCTTTTATTACCTAAGAACCCGTAACAAAATATTTTTGATTTCTAATAAGGGGTCCATCTTTCCCAAGCCATGTTTCATCAAGGAAAAGGACAATTTGATATATCGTTAAATTCTAGCTACATAATTTACTTACAAATCCTAGAGACAAAACCCAAATACGTTTTCTTGCTCGTCAAATAGTATCTGAGAATCCTAAATATATTGAGAAAGACTACAAAGATGCCACTAGTAAACAACATGGATAATTAATGATAGATTTAAAACAAAATACAGATGATATTTACCGAATAAAAACTAACATATTTCCTGATGAGTATACCATTTGTTACATTCCTAAGTACAATTACTCTAAAGATAACTCCGTCATTATTAAACAATGAAACATAGAGTAAAGACACATAAAGAGTTTTTAAGAGCGTTACATTGCTTAAAACCAAAATATAGAAAAATTTTACTCAATGCTTGTAAAGAAGAAATCGATTGTATTTGTGAGTGCATAATGCATATACAATGTTTTGAAAGGGAAAATCCACTACAAGACGAACACAAAAATAAATTAGATAAGTAAAAGAATGTTTTAAGAAAGTTCGTTTCAAAGACAAAGAAAAAAGTTAGAAAAATAATAATAATAATAAAACTCTTTATTTCACACCAAAATAACAATACAATACAAAAGCTTATAGAATAAAATGTGAAAAGGCGGCCTTATCACTAAAAGTGAACTCTTCCAGGCAACCGAATTGTAGGAATAGATCGAGAGGAGCGGGCGTAGTGCGGTGGAAAAATTATTATGATGATACACGAAAACAGAAATATATATAATTATACACATATATAAATATATATACTAAATATAGAATATAAACACATGAAATAATAATAATAAATAAATAATAAAAATGCATATGTATTTATAAGTCCATACATAAATATAATAAATAATATACCTATATAATAAATATTTGCAAGTATATATAATAACATCGATACATTACAATTGAAGATAATAGTTTTTAACTTTATATTTAAATGCTTTTAGGGACTTGGACTGCCTTATAGCACGTGGTAGGGCATTCGCTTGGACAGTGAACGATTCACTGTAACAACGAGTACGGCACAAAGGTATCTCTAGCACGTTATCATTTTGGGAGCGGAGACTTGGTGGAAGACGGGAGTTGGAACCGAGAAAGGAAAACCGCTCCTTAAAGTAGGTTGGAGTTTCAGGGTGGAAGAGGATAGAGTAGAGGAGAGAAAGAGTGTGTAGATTTCGACGGTCTTTAATAGGAAGCCAGCCAAGTCTAGAGCGATGCTCACTGAAATGATCAAACTTCTTGAGTCCGAAAAATGAACCTAATAACCAGGTTTTGGAGGCGTTCCAACTTGTTGAGTAGTTGCTGCTATAAATCTAGGTAATATGTGTCTGCATAATCTAGGATAGGTAACAAAAGTGCATGGGCTAGATTTATTTTGGTTTTTATGGGCAGGATATTTTTCCATCTTTTTAACCTACCTATAGCGCAGTACAACTTGCGGCTCTACTCAGAAACTTGAGGAGTCCAAGAGAGGCTGCTGTCCGTTTAACAGTGTTTAACAGTGCCACTATATTCCAAGTTACAGGTGTCGAAGACAGTAGGAGGAAGGCAAGGAAAATTTATCTTGGATAGTTGTCTAGGATTGCCGAGGATACACACTTGAGACTTTTTAGGATTTATAGATAAACCGTAAGACTTTCTCCAGGTACTAATTGTTAGCAGATTAGAATTAATTAGACTAATAGCAATGTCTTGTACGTCCGTGGTCGTATAAATCTGTAAGTCATCAGCGTATAGGTGGAAAGGTAAGGATAAACGTTTAGTAACGGAATTGATGAAGATAGAGAAAAGTAAAGGAGAAAGTACGCCACCCTGGGGAACACCAGCATTAAGGCGGCACACGGATGACATTTTTTCATTTAAGCGGATGTACTGCTCTCGGTCATGTAAATAGGTATAAAACCATCCAATAGCTTCTGCTGAGATATTAATAGATTTTAAAACAGCTAAAAGGATATCGAAATCAACAGTATTGAAAGCGTTAGAAAAGTCTAAGAGAGCAAGAATAGTGACTTGTTGATTATCGATTCCATATCTTATATCATCATTGACCTTATTTAGAACAGTGATAGTGTTGTGACCACGGCGGAAACCAGACTGAAAGGGCGATAGGATACGATTTTTGGTAAGGAAGGATGATAGTTATTCATGAACTATACGTTCTAAAATTTTGGACAGGAACGGGAGGATAGAGATCGGGCGATAGCCTGTAAAGGGTTAGACACTTTAGGTATAGGAATAACTATCGCCTGGCACCAGATATCAGGGAAAGTATTTGAGAATAGGGAATAGTTGAAAATATGGCACAGGATAGGAAGTACAGTCTTCATGGTTAAAAGAATCATTTTCCGACTGATCTGATCACTACCAATAGCATCGGACTTAATAACAAGAACATGCTTTTTTACTTCGTCAGAAGAAATAGAAGAGAAAAAAAAGGGAGAGGGACCAGAGATTGAAGGGATAGACTTAATGGTATTAGTTTTGATATTTTGATTTAAAAGGATGACATTCGCGAAGTGTTTATTCATTTCGTTGAGATCCGTTCTGTCGCCTAAAGTAGTAGCTTTCCGTGAGCGTCCAATACCCATGAAGTCGAGGAACTTCCAAACACTAGCAGAATTGCAATTTTCTATAGAATTGTAAATAAAAGTGCGTTGTGCATCCCTGCAAGTTTTGTTACATCGGTTCCGTAGTGTTTTGAACCTGTTAAGGTTTTCTTCAGTAGGATTTCTTTTGTACTTCGATTTAGCCGAGTTACGTTTTGCCATAAGTGTTTTAATATCTTCCGTTAGCTAGAGGGCAGAAAGGTGCTTGAGTTTTATTGGTCGAAGTGGAGCGTACACGTCAAAAAGCTCAATTAAAAGAGAGTTAAATATAATAATCTTTTCATTTACAGTCGGAGCATTTAATACACTCTCCCAATCTATTTTATTTAGATCTTGTAAGAAAGCTTCGTTATTAAAATTTTTAAAGCTTCTACGCATGATTATAGTGGGTTTAATTTTCGGTGTACGAATTTTATAAGCCATATATATAAGATCGTGATAGGAGAACGCTTCGGCACACAGCTGACCATAAGTAGCAACTCGCTCATTCGACGAAACAATCATTAAGTCTAATTGTGACGGAGTGGTATTAGGGAAGAAGTGGGTAGCGTTAGTGAGTAGAAGATTAAGATTAGCACTTTTAATAATATTTTCTTTTTTCACTTTTAATAATATATTTATCGAATAGCACGCCAGTCATCTTTTATGAGACAAGTATTAAAATCTCCCATTATGATGGTATGATCCACACCTGGTACATACCTGTCTAGCAAGGTTTCAAAGGTGTTAAAATAATTTATGTGGAGTGGAAAAATATTATAGTACAAAAATTATCTTGAGCTCGGTTTTGAGTGCACTATTTAATTCATTTATTTAGAATAAAAATGGACAACGCAAAGAAAATGATATTAATTGAACCTGAAATTATAGAGAAACTTAAGAAAGATAATGCTAATACTACTGTTAACAATCTATCACAACTTGATGAAGAAATGAATAAAATTTTAAAAGCTAAATTAGACGACAGAGAGAAATGGTCACTATATCAACAAATTCTTCAGAGATATTTATATTTTATTGCTAAAGATCGAAAACCAATAGAAATATCCTTAGTAAATTTTAGTGAGCCGGAAAATTATATAAAAGAAGATGTGATAACAAATAAAACTGTAGACATTAAAGAAGAGCTAAATACTTATTTAGATATATATATAATAACTATATTTATAAATAAGTTGTAACAAGCGTATCAAAATTTCGACGTAGCTTTGATAGAACGTATGGCTTAGTGGTCAGAGCGCCTGGTCGGTTTCCAGGAGGCGCGGGTTCGAGTCCCGCTACGTTCAAATTTTTATACGTTTTCTAAATAAGTTTTTTTCTTTCCTAAGTGTGGAATAACACTTTAATAAATGTTTAAAAATATTAAAGAAGAGCTTTTGAAAACACACGAAAGACCGATTAATGAGAATACTCCACACAAAAGTAATGACTATTACGCTAAATCTCAACTGCTTCAACTCATACCAAAGAGCTGTTAATTGATATTTTACTGAAAAATAAAAAAAAGATTAATTGGAACAATAACGGTACAATTTTTATAGACAACAAGGAAGTTTATAAAAGTAATATTAATTATTATTTTTTATTATTTTTTATTAGTAATTAATGATGATGTAAGACCGCTCAAAAACAGTTCGCCACGTAGAATTTTCAGAAGTTTAACGCTTGGGTAGAATTTTCCGAAGTTTTAAAGGATTTAAAAATGCCATTGAGTTATATAGGAAATCCAAGACGAGCGACTTTTATAAATGTCATGTCAAAGACACCTATTTTAGGAAAAAGTTTCAAGATCCAACGGAATCTTCAAGCACCGCTAATCATTTAACTCCCCAAACATATCCAAAATCAAACGAAGATAAGAAAGTAAAACGAAAAATTGCTTGGGAAAGATGGACCCCTTATTAGAAATCAAAAATATTTATTATGATGTTTCTAATCCTGCTGGCTTTAGTAGTTTAAATAAATTATCCGAACCCATGAAAACTAAAATGACTAAAGAAAATAAAAATGATCTTCTGCTAAACGATATGTTTCAATCTTTTATAATAGTTTAAACAACAATAACATTATGTGAAAAAAAAATGTATGAAACATTATTTATTATAATAAATGCTAATGTATAAAAATTATTTTTTGGTTTTATTTACATGCCTTTTCAAATGAAAAACAAAAGAAAGTAAAATTTAAGTAAAAATAATTTATTTAGTCGTTTTATTTAAAGTTACATTCTTGTTGTAATATTTGACACTCAAGTCTGCATGTTTGCAGTGCTCCTCCGGTGGTATTATATATTAACCAATATAGTTTTTCAATTCAAACATCTCAATTTTTACGACATGTGTTGCACTGGATCCATCATCTTCGTTGGTAGTATCTAAGGTACGAGGTACTATCGTTCGTTGCTCACCCCACTGATGACGAAACGCAGTTTTGTCTTTTTCTTCTTTGGAGGTTCTTGAAAGAACTCGTTCAGAGAGTCTATTTTTTTGTGTAAATATAATATGTTTGATACTTCAAAATCTATACATTTTAGCAAGCTGTATTTTTTTTCTGAAATAAACATGACTTATAGTCACTAACATTTAATTTCTTAGTTACACTTTTATTAACTCCTTTAGCTTTGGTGATAGTATGATCTTCAACACTCATTGCATACATTTTTGATCGCAATCCAACAAATTCAATAAAAAAATCCATTGTTCTCGTGTTTAAAAAAAACCTAATTTCTTTTTATTTACTTTGGGAAAGTGAAACTGAATTCCACAATAACAAATAAAAAAATAATAAAACAAAGTAAAATTTTTTGTAAGATTCAATTTAAGAAAAGAATTCATTTAGTCTTTGTGTTTTGAAAGTATAATTTATATAATTTCTGAATAAATAAGTAATTATTGTTTCACCGGCGCACCATTATTTGAAACATTGTATAATAAAAAATACAATGGAAGTATTTAGACTCAATAAATTCATAAAGATTGTAACAAGAAAAATATTTTGTAGAAAGCGATTTAATATCGCGGGTTCTAGAATACAATATTGTACTATGTCATGGTTTCTGACGCTTTGATTAAAATGAGAGAAATTGCATTAAGTATTAGTCAACATAATTGTATAATAAAAAATACAATAGAAGTATTTAGACTAAATAAATTCATAAAGATTGTAACAAGAAAATCATTTGCAGAAAGCGATTTAATATCGCGGGTTCTAGAATACAATATTGTACTATGTCATGGTTTCTGACGCTTTGATTAAAATGAGAGAAATTGCATTAAGTATTAGTCAACATAGCGTCAAAGAGATAGAGGCACTATGGCGTCGTTAGGTGATGAGCAATGCAAGAAAGAGACAGCAACACTGTGCCGTAGTTACGTCTTACGCCGCTAGCAATTCGGGGAAGTGAGCGATAACGCCGGGCGGGAGTTTAATGAGGGTGACCGATAAGCGAATCGACTAGTGAGATTTAATTAATCGAAAAGCTATCTTTGGAACGGTTAGAGATACAGCTCTGGGGGCTATTGCTTTTTTTTTTGGCTTCGAGGCACCGACTCGCGGGGTCTGGTACACTTCCGAAGAAACGTATTATACATACTACTAGCGGGCGAAACCGCGTCCAGGTCCGTTAATATTCTAATATGATTTTTTTACTACATTATCGTAATTTCTATAAGGACTTTTGTTTGTTTTGAATTAAAAAATACGACCAATGTTGATATTTGATATTTCTTAAAATATACATAAAGCTATTTATTATACGTATATATATTTGTATTATTACGTTCTTTTTACCTATGTAAAGTACGTCTCATCATAATTTTAAAACTCTGTGAAATGTGCTGATGTCAGTGAATAATTTATTTTCCTCTTTCAGAAACAGCTTTAAATGTTAAATTATTGATTTGAAGGATTCATAATATTCGTTGTAAAATAACTGTAATGATTGCATATTAACTCCTGTACAGTTTTATAAATTAGTTACATATACTCGTATTATTAGCTTACATTTAGCTAAATTGGTAAATATGTAGTTATTACAGAGTAGGTACACGTAGAAAGCCTATTATTAGCCATTTTTATATAGATTTATTTCAAACGAACCGAAGAATCTATGTATTTACTTAATATTTCTTTGAAGATCAAATCGGTCTTTATCTACTCGTATGTGTTGAATTAATTACAACTTAAACTTAACGTTATGATTTATGAAGGTAACTTTCACTAACAATTAAATTTTGGTTACTTTATTATTTGTACTCTGAACAATAGTGCTTTAAAAATATATATTTTTATCAACAGTCATATAGCCAAGACGTTTTCGAATGTAATTTTTTTGCCAAGAATCTTACCAGCGCGATTGCTTTATAACATTCGCAGGCAAACTAATGCCTTGAGTTCATTCAAATGACAATAACATATTTTTTAATGAACTGATTTTGATGAAACAAACTTTAAATGTTAAGTTGAATTAAAAGATACAATTATTGAAACTTTTAAGTAAATCGGTTTAGTACTTTCAGAGATTAACGTGACCATACGGACAGACAGACAAGAAATTTAAAAAAAATATTTTTGCTTTCTATTATTCTTTTTAAGTGTCCCTATATCCATTTCAGTCAAAATGACTAAATTTACAGACAAAATATTTTTACTGTTTTATTATATATAGAGATTATCTTTGTAGGTGAAATTTGAGCAAAAGATTAATCTAAAGAAAGCGAAGTATTAACAAAACGAAACAACGTTTTATTAGTTATAAACGTATAAATTTAATTAATTAAAGGTCACTGTAACCGAGACAGGTTGTGGGTTCGATCCCCACTCGATTAAATCAAAATATTACAGAATAATACAGAGGAACTTAAAGGCTAGTGACCTTGGTATTTCTAGAGTCCAATTGTCGATATTTTTCAACGACCACTTGACCTCTGTTAATAAAACTTTGTTACATCTTACTAAGACTAAAACTAAGGAATTTAACTATAAATTTATTTGGGTTAAGAATTGTTGTATAATGATAAGAAAATCTGAGTCTAGTCCTGTTTTACGTATAAATAAAAATTCAGATTTATTCAAAATAAAATAGGAACTATTATTGTTTATGTTATATTTATATATAATTTTATTATTATTTGTGTATTAATTTGTTATTTTTGTTATTATGTTTTATCTTTCATGTTTTAAATGTCATTTTGAAAGGTTTTATAGTGCACCTGACCTTGACAATATCTTATAGTTTTCCTGGGGAAAAAAACTTAATAATTATTTTAATTTGAACTCATTTTGAATTTATGCACTTTACAATAATGTATTATTATTATGATTTTAAATTGGTTTCTCACAATTTGGTTCTGAATTAAAAATGTATTATCAAAATGTTCGAGGTTTACGAACTAAGACAAACATAGTTTTTAGGCAGGTTCTTTGTCATGATTATGATATTTTATGTTTTTCAGAGACCTGGTTACATTCGGGTATATTTGATTTGGAGTTGTTTGACGAGACGATTATGTTTATAGGAGCGATCGTAACTATACAATTAGGGGAGATACAATGGGTAGAGGTGTTTTGATTGCCATTAAACGTGAATTGAAAGTCTCCAGCGTTGAGTGCATCCCGTCAACAGACTCAATAGCCGATATTATTCGTGTCTCTATTTCTTTTGATCTATATTCAAGATGTGATATATATGGCTGCTATTTTCCTCAATGTCCTGGTCATAAAAATATTTTGTCAATTTTTTACGAGTATATCTCAGATGAAGTTCTTTCGTACTCAGATGATTACTTTCTTGTACTGGGTGACTTTAATATACCTAACGCTGAGTGGTCAACTGCCTGTCAGGGGGATTTGACCTTGACTGGGGATTTTTCCTCTGATATTGTTAATGAGCTGGCTAATTTTCTTTCTTTTAATAACTTTAGACAATATAACAAGTTTAAGAATGTTAATAGTCGTATTTTAAATCTTTTAATTACTAATATAACATGTAAAGTGGGCCTAGTTTCAAATCCGGTCGTTGCGGAGGACATGCACCACCCAGCTTTTGAATTCATTGTTGAAACATTACGAGCGAAATCATCTGGAGGTCAGTCACATTTGATAAAATTATATAGGGAAGCCGATTATGAAGCAATTAATGAATGTCTTTCTCGAGTGGATTGGGAGTCACATTTAATGGCATGGTGACCGTATTTTTTTGTCTGTAGCAAATTTTTATAAGATTTTACATGGTATTATCGATATGCATGTTCCCACTAATAATACTAAACTTAATATTAAGTACCCGCTTTGGTATAATCGTGCATTAATAAAAAATATTAAAGAGAAGCTAAAATATCATTGTAAATGGAAGGTGTATGAACAGGTTAAAGATTACAGATCATTTGATAGTCTGAGAGTTAGGCAGAAAATGATGGAAGATGATTGTTATAATAGATATATTAGTAACATTGAATATAGAGTTGGCATTAACAGTAAACATTTTTGGTCTCATGTAAAGTCTAAACGTAAAAGCAATGATCTTTTAGATATTATGTTTCTATGTGATTTCACCACTTCTGATACAGTGAAAATGTGTGATTTGTTTGGTTCTTTTTTTTGTTCATCATTCCAACCTACGATCCAAAATAATAATGCTCGGACTTACGCTTCTACACAATTTGTGAACATTAATTCAGTCACATTTACCATAAAGCAAGTTTCCGGGTGCCTAAAACATCTTGATGTCAATAAGAGTGCTGGTCCTGATGCAATACCACCTCTATTTTTACAAAGGTGCTATCAGAAATTGGCTGAACCATTGGCGATTTTATTTTCTAGGTCCATGAAACTGGGTATAATGCCTTTAGATTGGAATAAGTCGTTCATTATTCCTGTGTACAAGAGTGGTAATAAGCATGATATCTCTAATTACCGTCCTATATCAAAATTGTGTGCTATACCAAAATTATTTGAGAGAATAATTTTTGATACATTTTCACAAATAGTTCGATCATTCATAATTCCGGAACAACATGGATTTGTCTCTCGTAAGTCTACGGAAAGTAACCTTTGCGAATTTTTGGATTACGATTACCTTTACATTTCTATGGCTGCAGGTGGACGCTGTGTAGACTGATTATTCAAAGGCTTTTGATAAAATTTGTCATAACATTTTAATACACAAGCTGGAATAATTCGGTGTGCATGGAGATTTACTCCGATGGTTTTGCTCATATCTTAGAAATCGAAGTCAGGCAGTTGCTATAAAGGGTCACTGTTTAGCATTTAATTTTTTTTTTGCGTGGCGATTGCAATCCGCCTCTGTTAAGACAACGCATTACAAAACAGCAATGTTTTTCAATCCAACGCGCTATTATGTAATACAGCGGCTTATACAATGCGCCTTCGATATATATATTGTGATTTTTAAAATATTTTTTAAAGAATGTTGCCATTACACATTTATTTTAAATATTTATAATATAATAGAGAACAAATCATTAAGTGTAGCAAACTATCACAAACAAAGATATTGTTATATTATAATAGAAAATTATAATAAAAATAAAACAATAATAATAATAAATACAAATATATTCTTTTATAAATCTACTATTTAAAAAAACAGTAATTTTGCATTGTGAATTAAAATAAAAATGAAATAATGAAATAATGAACTACGATTTACATTGGCAACACTAGCACAACTAAGGTTAAATGTCATTTTCGATTTTACCATTGACAGCTGGTTAGCGAAAATCTGTTCGACTCGATTAAATACGAATAATTT
>DWLH01002400.1:0-10857 GCA_018249795.1 Heliconius telesiphe telesiphe | reverse complement strand
GCGTGTTGAGTGGCAGAACTCAACGCCGCGCTTAACCTCGACACCAGAGCGAAGAAATGGAAATATAAATTTAAGTAAATATTTCATCTCCTCGAGTGGGGATCGAACCCACAACCAGTCGATTTTAAAGTCACACCTCGTGCCGCTGCGCCACGACGGGCCTCTCGAAGAAAGACAATCGAAATATATATTTATTCGATGACTTGTTATTAACGTATGCTTTTGAATAGTCTATTACTGTAAAAATAGTTAGTGATGTCAATTCTGTTAAGGGGAAATCGTTGAAAAATCGTTGAAATACTCATAAGCAACTTTTTCTAGTTTATCACACATGCATCACGCATATAGCAGGATAGGCAGAGGGAACCTAGTGTTAATAAGACACTCCGTTCCCCACGCATCGCCTAATATTAGAGAGTGCGTGGTGAGTGGCCGAACTTAATATCGAATTTTGTCTTCTTACCAGAGCGAGAAAAATGCAATCTACTCTCCGAGTCGGAACCGAACTCACAATCGTCACTATAAGAAACTTTTTCATATCTAGGGTAACAGAAAACAGTAACTAAATATAAACTAAAAAGGCCGCCGTAACGGCAGGACGGTTGTGGGTTCGATTCCCACTCGGGGAAATTAAATATTTAACATTTTTATTTCTTCGCTATTCCGCTCAGCGTTGAGTCTCGCCACTCTATATGATTTTAATAATTACATTAGTCCGCTTACGTCACATTCATTCATTCCATATTGTAAATCGCTTCTAGGTAATGGACACGCGCATCATCTCCCCTTATGTTGTAGACAATTGACCATTATGCCCGCTCCTTCGCGTGCAGAACGTTAGCGCGTCAATGACGCTGGAAGTGGCGGATATCACATGTCTATAATATATCATCCAAATATATTGTACATACATACATACGTACATACATACAATATTTATTATTGAAATATTTACTTGGAAAATGTTTAGTTTCGTAAAGCAAAATACTTCAAAGACTTAAAACTAATCTTTAGTATTTATTGCCTTTTTCGCCACCTTGCGGCCAAATTCTCTTAACCCTTTTGTAGCCGTCTGAAAAGTAATCCATACCTATATTATAAATTCGAAAGTAACTCTGTCTGTCGGTCTGTCTGTGACGCAATCAGGGTCAAACCGCTGCTCGGATTGTGATAAAATTTCAAACAGAGATATTTGAGGGTCTTGGGATGAACATAGGTTACTTTATTTTTCTCTTAATTGCAATTTTCTCGATATATACTAATATATTCAATTATATTTTAATTTGACAAGCAATTTATTCTGCCATGTTAATAACAACCGTCGCTAAGCAACAAGGAACTTTGTTGTTTTAACAAAAAATTGTCCAAAATGGGTTTCCTGAACTCTTACGTACGCTGACTCAACCTTAAGAGACATAATATCAAAATAATGTTTTATGAAAATATTGTCCGTTAAAAAATTTATTGAAAAAGTCTGCGATAGTATTTGTTTATCCCTGAAGGTTGAGCTACAGGAACTATTTTAAAATATTTAATTTAAATTTATCAGATTATTGTTAATGTGTTTTCTATAATTTGGTATTCATTCTTATCAAAATAAATATAATAGTCACCTTTAGCATTTCACCTAAGTAGATTAAAATTATATTTTACTGTATATCATTCTAATAAATACTTAAGGAGATATTACTGATTCAAAATGAGTTAGCCTATGAACCTTTGTGAAATTTGTGGACAATCAACAGTAACCATTTTTGTGTTTAAAATAAAGAAGGAATAATTGCGAAACTATTTTCAATAGTACAGTATTATTCCTTATCCGATTAAGTATGTTAGACACATTGTGAGCGTTATACAGATTGAAATTTGTTTTTACAGCATATCACAGAAATTGATAGTTTAGAAAATATCAAAGTTTTAAAATGAACGGTCATGTGCTGCGTAAAAGTTTAAAGTTACAAAATCATATATTGTAACGAACATATTGTAATTTAAAAAAAATAAATAAACTGCGACAGCATATATCTTCGCATAGCATTATCATTTTTTTTACTGTTTTATTCTAGTATAGATTATAGATTATTATAGAATACGTGTTACTTTTAATTTAAATACTTTTAAATATTTATTTTACGTTGATAATATTAATAATATACTCGTAGCTGGTTTTGTTTAGATTTTTTTTATTAATATGTTTCTTTGGTTACGTTTACTTTTTATTTTTGTTCATTTTAATTAGTTACGTATTTTTCCTAATAATAAGAATTTTCTATACTTATTATTCTTTTTCGGTTTATTTTCATTATTTAGGCTTATATTTTCTTACCAGTCCTATTGAAAACTGAAAATAATTTCATAAATAGTTTTAATAAATATTCGTATAGTTAAAGCGGGCGAAGCCGCGTCCGGATCCGCTAGTCATAAATAAATTTGGAATGACTTTCTATATTGTTCTTTACTACATTACGGTCGACGAGTTGTGGCCGCCCTGAAATTAGGCTTTCTGATCTTATGCATGTTCACTTAGAAAGAAAAACAACAAAAGTAAGAAAAAAAAATTGTGCAGCCGTCTACAGCTAACTTCAGGAAGGCCATGACTCCTTCTTGACCGTACTCTACCTGGCTTGAAATGAGTTCCTTTAGACTTCAACCATAAGGTCAACAAAAATTAAAAATATTCTTTAAATCTAGACTTACTGTTGCAAATATATAATAATTAACAAACAAAATTTGCTGTTGATCTTAGCTAAATTGACATTTCATTATTTATGTTGTAAACAGGTGTAAGATATAATGTGGTTGTTGCTCTGTGGTGTTACTAACCTCTCTGTTTACACCGCAATACAAATAGCCCGAGGTGATAAACTAATAGAATTTCGATATTTTGACGTGACGTCTTGAACATGCCTAATACCATGTCAAAACTGGTTAAGCCATTAGAAAATGGCCAGAGTAGATACTTCAAAATATTCGAATATAGTTATTAGCAGTTTCATGTTTTTTTCCCGAAAAGCATTGTACGCAGATGGTATATAGTGTTAAGATTAAGATACTCGATATCCCACTTTTTGCTTTATTTGCAACACCGCCCATTGTCTACTAGAAAGAGGGAATGAAAACCATCATCAACCTGTCCACTCGTGCAGAGGAAAATAAAATAAAAATTAATTATAATTTTAACTTTTAATAATTAACGAAGAACCTTATAAGATACTTATCTTGGTTAAATACTTGGTTACTTAACCAACCTGTATAAATCAAGTAAAAAAAATCATCGAAATATGACCTCACAAAAAATTACATAGTTTAGATAGTGAAGACTAAAATCACAAAACACTAAATCATCTACGACTTCTTAGTAACTTACTCGTTCTTTTAAGACCCCTCAGACCTTTGCAATATGAATTACGAACGTTATATAGAGGAAGTGCTCACTTAGGTCATTTGCCGCGTCCTTGAACATTATTGCCATTATTTTATTATATCTAAAAGACTTGTTAAAAAATGTATTTCTGTGTCGCTTATTTTTTTTAGATTATTTTAATAATATATATATATAATATAGTTACAATTTCTAAAATATTTCATATAAAATCTGACTGTAACGTGACGGTTGTGGGTTCAATTGCCACTCTCGGTGGAATTAATTATTTTCACAAATGCCTAAATTGTTAATTTAAAAAAAACTCTTGCGATAAATAAACATATACGTCTGAATGTGAATGTATGAATAAATAAATATGTCACTATTAGTAGCTTCACTATCTTGATACGATGCAGATATTTGCTCGGGTCAAATGATAAAATATATTAATCAATACTTATGTTTGACGGACTTATAAACAAATCTACAGGCAGATTTAATATTATAGCAGCAGTGCAGTGGAACGGTGTAAGCAATGTTTACGGCATCGATCCCAGGCCAGGAGAACGATTATATTTAAAATAATCTAAACTAATATAACAAAGCGGAAGAATTTGTTTGTTTGTTTTATTGTTGAAACGCAAAGATCTCTGAATCTACTGGTCCGATTTACTTTTTTGTTTTATATGAAAGCTACATTCTTCAAGAGTGCTATAGGTTACATAACATTACGATGTAAGCTAAGACTTACTAAGGTTAGCTTTAAATAACGAAATAACAATAATAATGAATTCCATCGATTCGCTTTAAGCGCGTGCGCTGCAAAAATAGCTCAATAAATGTAAGTATATCGTTTGACAAAAGTATTCTATTTAATTAGTTTTAAAAATATATTCTATTTAATTAGTTATAAATAAGTCACAATAAGGCATTTTGTTCACAAAAAATAATTGAAAATAGCAAGATGATATTTCACTGTTTTTTTATTTGACATGGATATTGAAACTTACGATCGAAAGTTATTCCATTATCGAGGAAATTTTATGAAGATAAACTTTGGCTTTTAAAGTATGTAATTTGGACGTATACTTTTCCAGAAAATATTAAATTAAAATAATTCAACTATCTGTTTACAGCCGTAACAGCCGTAGCCTAGGCTCGAGCCCCTCGGGGGCCGCCTTTGTCGCCGATAACATCCACGTAGTGCTTGCACTTTCTCAAAATTATGAAAACAAGTTGTTCATGATTGAATGTATCAATCTGTTGGCAAATGCAGCATAATAAAAGTATTATAGGTGGTACGCGGGCGAAGCCGCGAGGGGCTGGGCTGCTAGTTGATTATTAAATATTTAAGTATATAAATATAAAATAATTTTCATTTGCCCACTTTATTGAGACAAATCTCGGCGTTGGGTACCGCAACTGCTCGTACTCCTCTCGCGTATTAAAAACGTATTTTCTACAATCTACTTTAACAGACTATGTCAGCGTTATCAATTCATATAAATGTCCATATATGTATATTTGCCTAGATACGTAATATAAATAATTTATTATAAGATATATTAATGTCGCCAGTCGTGGCGCAGGGGCACAAAGTGTGACTGCAAAATCGACTGGTCGTGGGTTCGATCCCTACTCGAAATATTTATTTAAATATATATTTCCCTTTCTTCGCTCTGGTGTGGGGGCAAAGCGCGGCGTTGAGTTCCGCCACTCAACACGCAACGCCTCCAGAATTCGGCGAAAAGTGAGGAACGGAGATCCGCAACGGACGGAGTCCTAACACTCGGTTCTCTCTGTCTACCCTGCTGTGTGTGGGATACAGCGTGAAGGCGATTGATTTATTTATTCATATTAAATTAATTTTAAGAACCAACTGCATCAATTTAATTTAATAACTTGTGACTTTTAAAATACTAGTATAAAACACTTTTTTGTTATTCGGAAGTCATTATAAATAATTACAGCTATACAGTTAACGTATAATATACCACTTGGCACTTACACTTAAGTACTGTATAAGTAAGTTATTTTTTCTTTCTTACTGTTTCTTTTTTACTGTAGTTCTGTACATATATTTCATTGTATTTCATGTCTTTTGTAAACAAATGCAAAGTCCATTAATCACGTAATGATTTTAAAGCCTTTTTTAACTTTCCCTCCCCCTTTGTTATATGTGGTTCTAAAATAACCCCCTCACTCAAAACCCTATCTTTAATAAAATACAGGTATCTAGTATTATCTAATTTTAGTATAGAAGATTACAGACAATGAAAAACTATTAAAAAAAGTATAAGATTCGAATCTTTTTTGGTGAAGTTTACACGAATTTTAGATAGCGTTCACTTCAGATGTTGTAAAGATATTAAAAAAAATCGACCGGTCTATAATACATACAATATTGAGAGCGAGTCAGTTTTATCGCCTTGGCCGCAATTAGTTGGGAGGGAATATTAGTAAATATAAGATTACAGTAAAAATATCACCTTGAAAGCTCTAACTGCCTGAAATGTTGAGACGTCACCTTGACTTGTAATAACATAATATGAACGGTTTTATTTAGCGAGTCTGGAGTTTACGTAGGTTTTTAAGATGTGTACAAAAACATTTAATAATACTATGTTATATTACTCGTATGTACCTATGGCAAATATTACATTTAATTAAAAAAAAAAACAAGAGATTATTAAGTTTATGTTAAGTTTGTGTTTGTGTGTGTCTAATCGAGGCAGAACGTTGAATTCGAGCACTAGAAACGGTATGTCTCAGATTCGGTCAAAAAAAAACGATACCGAAGTGCCTTACATTTTTTAGCCTGTAAGATTCCGCTCTGCCAATCCTGCTACGGAAAAAATCATAGATTAAAATAAATTAAAAAAAACCACTGATCATCATATTTGTAGCTTTAACTTTCATTAAATATATACATACGGTAATACTTAAAATGTTTTGCGATTTTGGGTACCGCTATCTGGTATCTTTTGTTGGCACGAATGATGTTTATCTACTAATTTCATTCCACATTTCATAATTTGATTTAAATAAAATTATAAAGTATAGTTCTTTTTATAGAACTAAAATCGATATTTATATTGTAGTAGATGTATTATAACAGTGATTTTATTTATTTTAGGTGGCAAATCACTCCAGAAACCTTTAGTGACAAGGAGACTCAGATAAAAAGTTAAACTTTTAAATAAGTTTTTGAAACACGGACTGTCATAACACTAGGTAGTGAGCCACTTACTTAAAGACTTAGTAAATATTAGAAAAGCCCTTACTGTTTCAATTTATATACAAAGATTATATAACCGATTTCGTAACAGATAATAAAAAATATTATAATACTTTATAAAAAGGTCATTTATTAAGATAATTCAAATCAGAATTACCATTATTTCAATCAAAATATTGTTTTATAGTATCCATAAAATATATTATCTGTCGATAACTTTGTAACTCTAGAAATTTCTTTACAACTTTACTACCCACCTATACGTATTTGTATGTATTAAAACACCTAGATTTTTTATAAAAAAAAATAAACGGAAATATCTGACATTTTCAAATTCAGTCTGTCTATTTTCATGTTTATTTATGGACTGAGGTCACGGAAAGAAGCTACTTTCGTCACAAAAGTCACCTTCGCAAGAGAGACGAAATTCTCTTCTCACAACTACAGACCAGGTACAATTTAACTGCAACTTGAAGAAACAGTTTTTATTTAAATTAAAATATCTCTATTTCCGCATAAGTAAGCGCTAAGAGAAGCAAGGAGAGATATCAGTTGTCCCTCAAGAAGACAGTATCGATATCGATCTCCGCCCAGAAAATTACATAGAAAGCATGAGGACATCGCGGAGGCTGTGTATGAAGATGTTCATGACATGGATGAGGTGAAAGAGGTATAGACTCTAGCGTTAGAGCTCCCTCCTCTCTGGCTACTCCACTAGGGATCAAGCTTGACGCTAAAATGTCTCTATATTGTAAGTATCCCGTAATTAATACAATAAATCAGCAATGTGCATTTGGGATTACTTGTTTACCGTACTGTAACTGTGTTTAACAGGAGCATCCACATTTTGAACAGCATTAGCATAAATCAGTACAATGAAAGTGGACAAAGTGTACTCAACGATAAGCTACCGCGGTACAAAAGCAAATAATAGATAGCTACCGATACGATAGTGAACTATTGTTATTATAAATTATGTCTAACTTTTGGTTATATAAATTATTTTGATCATGTTTTGTATGTTGTACTTGGGAGACTAAATAAAAGTTTAACTTAAGTTTCACACTTTGTTCTCCACTTTCCGAGACATTCGATTCGATTTTGTCGAATCCACAACCGTCGCCTTTACAATGGAATAAGTTGTTAATTTCAATATAATTAGTAAAAAAAAAATCCATTTTTTATATTCTCATATCTATATTGATAACGCTTTCTGTGGGGATGGGTAAAAGAAGCCTGATGATATTATATGATTGTT
Organism: Heliconius telesiphe telesiphe; assembly: GCA_018249795.1. Lineage (NCBI taxonomy): Eukaryota > Metazoa > Arthropoda > Insecta > Lepidoptera > Nymphalidae > Heliconius > Heliconius telesiphe. The sequence goes on along the minus strand of DWLH01002400.1, from coordinate 2,997 downwards.
AATGGAATATAATGGAATCCATCCATTTTGGAACAGCGAAACCAGGTCAGAAAAATATATTATATGTAGACATAAATCATCAATCATAAAAATATTTAAGTCAGACGTTACTTAATTTGCCATTATGGCATACAAGAAATCATAATAATGCATGTTATACGTGCATGTAAACGGGATTGTGGGTTCCATACCCAATACGGAAAATTTAAAATTTTCATTTCCTAGCACTGGTAACGAGGGAAGCCTCTATATATATATATATGAGTCGTGGCGCAGTGGGACAAAGTGTGACTGTAAAATCGACTGGTTGTGGGTTCGATCCCTACTCGAGGAAATGAAATATTTATTTACATTTATATTTTCATTTCTTCGCTCTGGTGTCGATTCGGCGCGGCGTTGATTTCCGCCACTCTCAACACGCAATGCCTCCAGAGCTCGGCGGAAAGTGGGGAACGGAGTGTCTTAACACTAGGTTCCCTCTGCCTAACCTGCTGTAGGCGGTATATATATATATATATATATATATATATTAAAAGATCAACTGTTGAGTCTCTCAGCAGAACTGCCTTCATCACCGCTGGTTGTATATCTGTAGGTCGGTACCTATTTTTTATATAATTTGACAATTCAAGATGCTTGTAATGGCCTAATTGAATAAAGAATATTTTTTAATTATGATTTATAATAAAATATTTACAAAATATGACTTATTTAACATTTTGAGCTCACATAAATAACTAGTACGAAACTTTGAATTTAAGTAATATTTTACTTTAATTATGTATTAAAGAAAATATAACTTAAATTCAATTCAATTCAATAAATTGAACAGTAAAAATATTTCAACTCCTCATTCAAGAAAGCCTTGATTGCAGTCTATTTTTAGACATTTGATAGTACAAAAGTCTTAATATAGAACACAATTAATTGGGTTTATTGTTGGATATTCTATACGATTTCGCTGATTCACTCGTCCACAGCTGCTGCTGGTATGATGAATTATAACTTTGATATAAGTACTTCTAAAATATATATTATGTAAAAAAAAAATAAAAAGTATAACTTATATGTATATATAATATTATAAAAATGATTTTAACAATAACAATTACATTTTTTTAATATAGAATATGTTGGATACTAACGTGAGCTAACTTCTAGAAAATCAATGATTATTAAATAGTGTTCATTAATAATGTTGATTCTCTTTCTTTATATTGACTTTTAAAATTCATTTTCCACTTTGAAAATTACAGGATATTCTAAAGATTAATTCGTATATAACGTATGTACATATGTGTAAGTGGATTTACCAGGATGAGTCTCCATTTGAATTTATAATATTATATTGGGTTCAATTCTGGTAAGGGGAAAAACAGCGTGACCTGCATATTTTTCGCTTAAGGAAAACTAATTTGTCCTAGATAACCAGTTTTTTTTAAATGAAATATTTTTCCTCGATTACATCTGAATGAATTGAACATATTTCTTATTTGTTATTCTTCAAAAAGTGTCCCGCACGCGTTTTAGCCCCTGTGGACTATCCGGCTATTTTATACTTTTTAAGCATTACAAATGTTACATTATAACATTAAGGTATTATAAATATAAGCCTTTCTCTTCAATCATTCTGTCTTATATGGAAAATTGTACTAAAATACGAACTGTAATTTGAAAGATTAAAGCGTGCTTGGATGTAAAACTATACCATTTACTTGTAAGCAATCTAATAACAAAGATATTTCCCACACGTGAAAGGGTGGATAGAGCAGAAAGGACTAATTTAGTAATCTTAAATTCACGAATCTTTAAAAACATTGCATTCACTTTAGAAAAATAGGAGGACAGTGGGAGACATAGGGCGAGGTGAAACTAAAATAATCACAATAAAATAGATCAAGCATGTAAGCCTAGTGCAATTATTGCGCACAGTAGATTTTTATATACAATACATTATATGACATATTAACTAGAAACTAGGAAGTTATAGCTCCTTCAAGGCACACGACATTGACTTTCATCGGATTATCTCTCGTTATCTTATCAAATCCGCTATCACTCGGACTTACGACGTAATTCGTATCTTGTGATAAAGCGGTCATGTGCCCGACAATTTGTGAACTGTAAAAATTCTTTTTATATAGATATAAGTAATATTTTAAACATTTATAAGTAAATAAGTTACTTACAAAAGTTTAAAATATTATTTTTAATGTTTAAAATATTACCAATTAATTCGCTGTCGTAAAATTATCTACAGTAGGTTTCGTTGGTATAAATGATTATTTTATTAAACTACATTAATGGTAAAAAGATAAAGCGCTGCGTTGAGTTCCGCCACTTAACACGCAATGAATGGCAAAAAGTGAGTAATGAAGTGTTAACAGTAGCTTCCTTATCATGATTTTGTTAAAAAGCTGTTTAATAGCTGTTCAATAGAGCAGGAAATTTTAATACTTTCATAATCTGAAACGTGTAAAAAAATTTATGTATTTATAAAAATGTGTACGTACACATAGTAATATACATTTTTATATAGAATTTACCTTAAATACTATTATATTTATGTATCTCAAGCGATAAAAACATTAATTTATCTAGTTTAAGAAGTCTACCATAATAAAAGATGTGATGATAAAATTATACACCATTGTGGCGCAGTTGAAAGTTGTCACTGTAGACATCATGATAGAGGACACAATTCCCATTAGAAATTAGGACGTTATAATTAAAATTTGAACCTATACCAGTCTCATTTCAGGCTAGGACATTTATCAAAGTCCTAAATTGTAAAACTAAACGTATAAGCCTCAGGAAACTGGTTAGAGCCGTGTAACAGGAAACGAATACGGTCACTTATTCGATATTATCTTGCATCTGATATTGCATACTGCAATTGCACTTAACATACCTTCGTGCCTCGGTAAATTACTTTTAAAGAAAAGAGGTGTTTTTCATGAATTGTAAAACGCTACATAATTTAACTCGTAATGTTTA